>MU713598.1:0-16071 GCA_026770625.1 Nicotiana glauca | reverse complement strand
GACCCCAATCCCAGTCGTGATGGCGCCCAACACAATTGCTAGGCAAGCCCGACCAATTAACACTCACAACTCAATCACACCACCCATTTCCAATTTATAACATTAAATTAACCGTTTAACAAGTCTATTAACCAATAATTTAGATAGAGACAGTATGAATCACTGACTTAGCCAACATCTCCCAAAGATCTGGGGTCATGAGTCTAGAGCCTCTAAGATAACAAAAAAAAAATCCTCAGTAATGCTGATGTTCTAAAATGCGAAAATAATAAAGGGATAAGGAGAGGAGTCGGGCCCTGCGGATGTCAGGAAGCTACCTCGATAACTCCTGAAAAACTCTAAAAGCCGCAAACAGCTCAACTAAGCCTCGGGGACACCTGAATCTGCACACATGGTGCAAGGAGTAAAGTGAGTACTTCCAACTCAGTGGTAATAGACATATATAACGACTGAAAGTAAGAAATCCCGAAAATAGCACCAATGTAAAGCTATAACCAATACTTTTACACATTTAACGATGGAACAACATCAGGTAATGACAGGTAACACAGATAGATATCGATGTATGAATGCAATGCAATGGATATGACCGCTGCGTCGTACAGCCCGATCCATTTGGGTACCTGCACTCACTGTGGGGGTTCAGACTCCGCAGGGGCTCCTACAGCCCAAGCGCGATATCATCGTAGCATATTCGCTACGGTGTGTAGCCCGATCTACACTCAGTCCAGGTATATGCATGTAAGCCACACAGGAACAGTCAAGTTTATCATTTTTAGTTCCAATTATTAGGAATTATGGATTAAGTGTTTAAAACTTTAGGAATTTACTAATCATTTCGAGACAGTGTTTAACTCAGGACTGATATCATGAAAACATATTAAGCATCATGGAAACAGTGATAATAATCCCTAAGGGATCCAAATAATCGGCATGCAGCCCAAATATACTCATAGCAAATCCAAGTATGATGTTTATCAGTCAACTTCTAGTCAATACACATTATGAACATCACTCGGACGGACTAAGCCATAGTCCTCCAATCACAAACGACCCCACACTCACTGTAGAGTACGTGTCTCGCCTCAATATAGCGTCACAGTGTGATATACTGGGGTTTCAAACCCTCAGGTCATCATCTACATCTATTACTCGCCTCAAAACCGGCCACAAGACTAGTCCGCTATGCCTTTTCCTCTCGAATCCACCTCCTCGTGCGTTGAATTGGTCAAAACCACAACGAATACATTACAATAGGCTAAAGAAACATAACCCAATCAAAAGAACTCGAAAAATACAAAACATCTCGAAGTTGGCAAAATCCGAGCCCCAGGCCCACTCCTCGAAAAATTACAAAATTTACATCACCGAATTCCTCGTCTCGCCACGGGTCTATACACATCAAATTTACCAAAATCGGGGTTCAATTGCCCTTTCAAAACCCAAATTTAAACTCTCTTAAGTTTCAAGCCCTAACCTCCATTTTTACCCTCTAATTCCTCGAATTTCAGTGTTTAATCCATGATTGTACACTATATAAACATAATCCGAGTCCAATAGTTCATACCTGATGAAACCTCTTTGAATTCTCTCCAAAATCGCCCAAGAAACCGCCCTAGTCGAAGTCCAAAATATTTTACCTTCTCTTTCAATTTCGTGAACACTGTTCACTTTAATCCAGACCGATTTCCGCTTCTGCGGTTATTATACCGCACCTGCGGTCACCGCGTTTGCGACCAAATGACCGCTTAAGCGGTCTCACTTAACTCACCTGGGACCGCTTATGCGGTCCAAAACCACTTCTGCGGAACCCGCTTATGCGAAGCTTTGTCCGCTTATGCGGAAAGCCAAGCCTCCCCAGAAAACCGCTTCTACGACCCCTTTTCCGCAGATGCGAAAATGACAGAACCAGCAACTTCAAACATGCAACAAACTCCGAATTCTCCGTTTAACCACCCGAATTCACCCCGAGGCCCCCGGGACCTCAACCAAAAGCACATACATGATCTATTACCTTATTCAACTCGCTCGAACCATTAAAACACTATCGTTAACATCAAAATCCTCAATTATCCTCAAATCAAAGCCTAAGTTTCTTAAAACTTCTGAATTGCGCATTCGATTAAAAAACCGACCTAACCACCTCCGAATGGCCTGAAACTTTGAACACATATCCAAAATCACCTAACGGAGCTACTGTAACTCTCAGAATTCCATTCCGACCCTCGGATCAAAATCTCACCTATCAACCGGATATCGCCAAAATGCTAACTTCGCCAATTCAAGCCTAATTCTACACCGAGCCTCCAAAATCAATTCCGATCGCACTTCTAAGTCACAAATCATCCCCCTAAGCTAATTGAATCATCAGAATTCACATCTGAGCCCTCTAACTAACAAGTCAACTTCCAGTTGACTTTTCCAAAAGAAGCTCTCCTTTAAGAGACTAAGTGTCTCATTTCCATCTAAAACCAATCCAATTCTACTCGATCACCTCAAGTACCGATAATGAAGCATAGAGAAACATAATATGGGAGAAACGGGGCGGTAACTCATGTGACAACGGGCCGGGTCATCACAACTCCAAAGCCTAATTTTAATATCAAGAACGTGCTCAAACCCCCAATTTGGGGCTGAACGATCCGAAACTAATTAAACGAGGTAGGAACTAGTCAATATAAGCTCAAGAGTTCGCATTTTGATTACTAAAGTAATTTCCAAACCTTAAACACAAGTTTCCTAAAATCTTACCCCGGGCCCACATGCCCGGATTCTGAAATTTTATGAAGAAAATTGTTCTTTATAACCTAAGGATCAATAATATATGATTTCTACTTCATTCCATAAAAAATTTTGTGGTTAAATCTAACTTTTATCAAAACCCTAGGTTCTGATCTAATCCCATAATTTTTCCTTAATCTTTGTGTGTTAATCTACCCAATGTTCAAGTATTAAATTAGAAATAAATGGGATGAGCCTACCTCAAGATGCTAGGTGAAGGTCTTCTCTCAAGAGCTCCAAAGTCGCCCAATAAATGAGTGAAAATGAGCAAAAAAAGCCTAGAGCCCCCAATAAATGAAGGTCACTGCTTTAGTGATTTTCGCATCTGCGATCCAGGGATGCACTTGCGCCCACCGCAATCTGCGGAAAAGTATCCGCTTATGTGGAAATTCAGCTGGGCCGCTTCTGCGGCTTCTGGCTTGGCCTACCTTGACCGCTTCTGTGAGATCACCATCGCTTATACGGTCTCGCACCTGTAGTTTACCAACCGCAGGTGCGGTTTTGACAAAAGACTGGAGCTTCAGCTCCTTCCCAAATTTTCCAACTTCACTCAAGCCTCGCCCGATTGACGCTCGGGGTCCCCGGGCCTTGCCCGAATATACTGACATGTTTGAAATCATAAAACGGACTCGCTCGAACCCTTAAAATGCCCGAAACAATGCTAAATCTGAGGATCACCCCCTAAAAGCAATTGAATCGAACTTATGAACTTCAAGTTCTTCAATTCACTTCTAACGCGCCGAAACGTACTTATATTACTCGGATTGACACCAAATTATGTGGCCGGGTATTGAATTATATTGGAACTGTACCGAGCTCCGAAACCAGCATACGAGTCTGATACCAACATGATCAAGCATTATTTAATTTCATTAAATCCTTAGAATTTCAATTAAACAATTTCTAACAAAAATTCATTACTCGGGCTAGGGACCTCGGAATTCGATTCCGGACATACGCCCAGGTCCCATATTTTTCTACGGGCCCTCCGGGATCATCAAAACACCAGTCCGGGTCCATTTACCAAACACGTCAACCAAAGTCAAACTTAGCCTTTTAATAAAATATTAGGAAATCAAGTGTGCCTATTGCAACCCAAACTCTTCCAAATCTCGAACCAACCATCCCTGCAGGTCATAAATTAATTAAAGAAGGTGCAGGAAGTCTTATTTTGGGGATGGGGTTCTAAAAAGCAAAACGATCGGTCAAATCATTATAATAGGTTTCGTCATCGGTTGTAGAAGTTTGAGGTTTCAAGTTTATTAAGCTTGAATTGGTGTGCGATTCATATTTTAGTTATTGTTTGATGTGATTCGAGAGCTCGATTGAGTTTGTATGGTATTTTAGGAGTTGATGGTACATTTGGTTGAGGTTCCGGAGGCCTCGGGTAAGTTTTGAGCGAGATCGGGCATTACCGAAACTCGGGCATGGTTCTGGTGCTAAATTTTCACTGAGGGTGAAGGAAATTTTGCTGGGGTGGAATAATTTTGCTGGGGGTAGAATTTGGGGCGCTGACAGCGAAAATTGGGCCGCAGATGCGTCCAACGAAGATCTGCGGATTCGATGGTCCAAATTCAGAAGTCTATATCTTTTGATCTACAAGAACTTTTGAGATGATTAAAAACGAAGGTTGTAGCCTTTCGTGTCTAGTTTCTAGAATGGTACAGAAATCATCATTTGGACATCCGTAGAGATAGTTATGGTCAAAATACTAAGGCATGTCTGTGCAACCACTAGAAGCGCGGATCGCGCTCATTTTTTGCGATCGCGAAGGAGTGAACGCTGGGGCGATAATTTTTGGCTATCAGCAGAAATGGGAATCCGAAAGGTGCACTATAAATACGAGATTTAGGGTTTTATTTCATATTATGACCTAGAGAGCTCAGATCTTGGCGAATGTTCGAAGGTTTTTCAAGAAATTCATCGGGGTAAGTGATTCTAACTCGGATTTGGCTAAAATACATGGATATATCATTTATTTTATCATTTGATTAGTGATTTGGGATGAAAATTGGGGAAATTTTGTGGAACTTCATAAAATGAACTTTTGGAATTTGAAAGCCGATTTGAAGTCGAAATTGAGTGCAATTAGTGCTTAGTCTCGCAATTGAGTGGGTTGTCGGATTTTGTGACTTTGGTCTGATTTCGAGACGTGGTCCCGGGGCCTGGATTTTGAGTTGACTTTTGGTCTTAACGTTAGCATTTTCTTATTGGAGAAACTCCTTTAGCTCGTGTTGATTGTATTGAATTATTTGTGGCTAGATTCGAGGCGTTTGGAGACCGGTTCAAGAGGCAAGGTCATTGCAGAGTAGAGGATTGACCGGGTTGAGGTAAGTAATGATTGTAATTCTAGACTTGAGGGTATAAACCCCGGAATTTCATACTGATTTGATAAATGAGGTGACACACATGTTAGGTTACGGGCGTGTGGGCGTGCACCAGCAAGGATTGTGATTTAGTTCATCCCGTGGCAGCTGTAGAGTTTCATATTTTGATAAATTCTATATGAAATCTATGTGTTGAGAAATAATTCTGTTAACTTGGGCTGAATGCCATGTTTGGGGCCTAGTGTGAGTGTTGATTGATAAGAATTGAGTCACGAGTGACTGAGAGGCTTGCCTGAGGGGATATATATATATATATATATATATATATATATATATATATATATATATATATATATATATATGAGTGATACTTTGCCCGAGGGGCTTGTTTTATAAAATTACTGTTTCATCTTCTTTTATATTGAGCTTCTATTGAAAAATATTTTAAATCACTTTCATTGAAACTAGAGTTTTTACGATATATTCGAAAATTGAATTACTGATTTGACTTTGTTATTTCCATTAAGATTATATGCTAGACTATGTATATGATTTAAATGTTCGTCACTGCACTCAAATTGTTACTTACTGGGTTGGAGTACTCACAATACTCCCTACACCTTGTGTGCAGATCCAAGAGCCAGAGCATCCGAGTGAGAGTTGTTTCTACCTTCAGAGCATTTCCGGAGTTAGCAATGTAGTTGCACAGCATCTGCAACCTTTCCTTCCTCCTTCCTATCTATTAGTATATGCTATTATCATATTTATCCTGTATTGAACAGATAGTATCAAATTGTATTTTAGTGGCTCATGACTAGTGACGCCAGGTTCGGGTAGTGGTTGATGTTTTACACATTTGTTTCCGCTTATTTTGAAATGTTCAAATGAAAGATTTGTGATAATATTTAATTAGTAAATAAATTAAGAAAGTGACCTGTTTATGTTATAAATGTCGATTCGGCTTGCCTAGTACTGTGATAGGCACCATCACGACCGGGGTGGTTTAGGGTCGTGACAATTAGATAATTGAGCCGGAAGGATACCTGAGATAAGTAGAATACAACATGTGATACAAACTTATACATAAGACATACGGGCCTATAAGACCAAAATAATCACTCATATACTGATCATAGGCCGACAAGGTCATACAATCTTTTACGTACATGACATCTGTCTACAAGCCTCTAAGAATATATAATTTTTATAAAGTTCGGGACAGAGTACTACCATATCAAATAATACACATTTAAATCATACTAGCCAAACAATCAACACCGAAGCAAATGGAGCGCACCAATATCTTCCGCTGAGTTGATATCCTAATGGAGGGCTCCTGACCTATCTATCGGGGCATGCGGGCATGAAACACAACGTCCCCAAGCAAAAGGGACATTAGTACGAATAACGTACTGAGTATGTAAGGAACATAAATACGTACATAACAAACATGGAAGAAATATAGAGTAAGTGACTTAACCTGTAAGTATGGATAACTCTATAATTCATGAAATAATTATAGTGTCATACATATGCGTATGAATATCATGTCATGCATAGGTACATGTTTCATAACATCAGTAGGCCTCTGAGGTCATCCCATCATGTCATCTAGGTCACTGTGGGCAAAATCATTAACGTATACCAGTCGATCAAGTGGTAGTGCATATATAATGCCATAACCTTTCCTATATCCCATATACATATATATATATATATATATATATATAACGCCATATGGTCATGGGTCAATATTCATGTATAAATGCATGAAATGCATATGAAATACGTTAATAAAATCTCTCGGTACGTCATAAGACCATTATGCCTCTGATTAATATCATGAAATAAACTTTACCAACTTACGTATTTTTGAGACGGATGAACAGATGATAGAATAATACGACACATGGTGAATCAAGAACATAAGCATCTCTAGTATTTCTATAAATATAATCATTCATAGAAATTGTGCATTTGCTCTTTTCGTTTGTATCGTATGGATCATGCGAAAAGAAATAAGAGACAACCTTAATATACACGGAGTAGGAAAAAATCTGTTTGATATTCCTGGAAAAAGTTGCATTGTACTCCCTTAGAATCGCAAAATCTCATGTTGCTAATGTGCTAATAATTCTTATTGGAATTATTTGGTGTAGGAATTGGTTGAAGAATCACGTTGCTAATGTTTTGTAGGAATTTCTACAAAATTTGTAGCAATTTGTAATAAATCACCTTGCTAATTTCTAAGCCTCACGTTTGTTTGTAGTATTTTGTAAAGAATTGTAGGAATCTAATTTATAGTGTTTATGAAGTGTTGTTTGTAGTCCAAATTCTAAAATGAAGTGTCTTACGATTAATATACTAGGTTGCCACCTAATCAAACTTGATCAAGAGTCATTTGGATGTTTAACGCCTAGCTTCCATGTGGGGGTGGGGATGGGTTTTAATCTTATTTTTTACCCTTTTGGGTTTAGAAACTTGCACTTTTGTCAAACACCCCCACACTTTAAAATAATTCTAGCTGGGCTTCCTTCCTTTCTATTTTTCATATGGAATGGATTGTGTTTTTCTATGGGTACTCGATTTAGTATTCAGCTAGCCGTAAGAACGGATTCCCCCTACATGTTCTGTGGCAAACCAAAACTTATCAATAATGCGTTCATCATCTCCTTTAATGGACGATTCTTTCTTTCTGCAATTCCATTGGATTGTGGCGTGTAAAGGGCCGTTGTTTGATGAATAATTCCATATTCTAAACATATTTGTTCAAAAGGAGATTCATATTCACCACCCTATCACTTCTTATTATTTTGATTTTCTTGTTAAGTTGCGTTTCAACTTTATTTTTGTATTGCTTGAATGTGCCTATTGCTTCATCTTTACTATTAAGTAAGTAAACTTAGCAATATCTAGTACTATTGTCAATAAAAGTTATGAAATACTTCTTTCTACCGCGATATGGTATTGACTTCATCTCACAAATATCTGTGTGAATTAAGTCTAAGGGGTCGTTTGGTAGGGTGCATTAGATAAGCTAATGCATGCATTAACTTTGTGTATTAATAATACATTATTTGGTAGGGTGCATTAGCTTTGTGTATTAATAATACATTATTTAGTAGACATTTTGAACCCATTCATTACTTATACAAGCATTAGTTATGCATCCTATTTGGTATTATCTTATGCATAACTAATGCATAGAAAACAATGGTATTAGCAATGCAGCGCGTCCCAGAAACGCCTTTTTACCTCCTCGTCCAAGCCTATTTGCAGCGCGTAAGCGCTAATGACATTCAGAGTGCTCCCTCCAACTACTACCTTAATCGCCATCGATCTTTCATTCACCCGTCTTACCTCTACCACCGACTCTCTAAACTCCTTGTCCACCAAAATGCCTACCCCATTCTTGCCCTTCACGACTACGGCGAACCACAATTTATACCCGTCTACATTCCTCGCCTTTGATCTTACCCACCTAGTCTCCTGCACACACGCTATATTGACCCTCCTCTTCTAGAGAATCTTCGCCAGCTCTATCGACTTACCCATCAACGTCCCTATATTCCATGATCCAACTCTCAACCTACAGGCTACCTTGTTCCCTTTACCCCTTTTGGGCCCCGTGCCACCCTCCGACCCTTGTCTTACCCCCTCCCCACTATCCGACCTCCCCGAGGACATGACCCTACTTTGCTATTACAAACCACAGTCTCTATACCTACAAAGGTCTAAAAATAAAACGGAGAAAAAACATCACACAAAACAACAAAGGGAGCAAATAGTAACTACAAGGCTACTAAACTGACTAGACTAGTACGAAATACTATCCTAATAAAGTAATTAACATAGAAAACAGAGAAACAAGAGGCCAGAGGTACGAATTCCCATGAGTAGAACTGAAAATCCCGACTTGGTATACTCCTGATACTCCCGACTTGGTACTAGGAGGTATACTCCCTCCTAGTACCCAAGCTTATGAATTATTTTCTTCCAGGATAGAACGAATTACACACTGGTGTAGTGGTACTTCAAACCCCAGTGTTTTAGCAAATGCAAATTTCGGCAAGAAATCACACTTTTTGTTGCTTTGTTTGACGCTAAAAGTATACACAAGAAGGAGGAGAAACTCAGAAAATCATAGTGAAATTCTAAGCAGAATAGTATTGTATTTATAGCCAAAGTTGGGTTGAAATCTGAAGAGGTGCAACTCTTCAGAATGGCTGTTTATGCAAAATGCCCACAGCATAAATGTCATTACATAAATGGCTATTTACTCAAAAATAAAGAGGAAAAATTGAAGGGGGTATTAAATTTTCTGTTACCAAAACAAAAAAAATGGATTGGAGGATTTAATATTAATATTTATTTTAATATTAATATTCTATTATTAAAATAAATATTTAATAATATTTCTGTTAATATTTTACTATTAACAAATAAATTTGGTACAAAAAGTTAATCATTCAATCGATCATTTCACCAAATCCAAATCCAAATCTGAATTCGAATCTGAAGCCGAATTCGGATCCGAAGCCTAGCCGAGCGAGTGACGACGACGGCGTGAGGCTCGCATTCTTCTCAACTCTTTAAGATCTAGAAGAAAAGTAATTGTTTATATACTCATAAAAACATCTTCCTCTTCCAATATGGAACAATGTCCATTTTCCAAGGGGGAAACTCAAATTTTCACTCAAAATTTTTATTTTCCTCCATTTTTCATTTACCCTCTTTTATGTATTTAATATAGTAAATACAAAAACCTAACAGTTTCTGCTACAATATGAGAGTGCATTATTGAGATTTGTCACGACCCAAAATCCATTATAAGTCGTGATTGCACCTAACGCTGCCGTCGGGCAAGTCAACGCTGATTTATCAACTTAATTACTCATTTTATTATTTTCGAAATCATGAATCCTATTGAATAAGTAGTGTAAAATCTAGTACTCATAGAAAACCCGTGATTTTATTTTCTAATTTCCGTAAAATTACAATGTGAAATGATAATAATTACATGCGCTACAATAATGAACATCCGATAGGAACCCCCAAAACCCGGTGTTACAAGTGCATAAATATTTACTAAAGAGTACAATAGTAATAATACAACATATGTCTAGAATGTAAATGAGACGAGATAAAATATATAGTACGATGGAGACTCTGTGGACTGCGACGCGTAGCCTGGAATGCAACTCACATAAAGTCTCCTCAACAGTTGCGCGTACGCTCCCAGATGATAACCAAATGAACTTGTCAAATCCTTTATATTTAGTGCAGAAGTTCAGCACGCGTACGTAAATTAACGCATACCTAGTAAGTATCTAGCCTAACCTCAAAAAAATAGTGACGCGAGGGGTCGACATCGAACCTTACTAGTGGTCCAATAAATCAATATAGCACATCATAAACAGATAAGAGTACAACAATAGTGGTGAGGTAAATCTGTAACTAACACAATCTTCTAAAATTTCTTTTAATGATATCAACTTCTCAATCTCGTATTCTATCTCAACAGCTCAGAAATATCAAGTGCTAATATCAAAAGGATAAGAACTACTACATAAAGTGCAAGGCATTAGTTAAAGGAAAAAGCTCGTGAATAATAGGACTGTTAGGACTGCTAGCGATATAACACACGATTATGCCGAAGTCGTATGGCCCAATCCTAGAAGGAATATGATATTGTTGAGGCGATTGGCCGAATCTTATCATAATGTGTACATTGCCGAAGGTCGAGCGACATGAATCATAGATGCATCTATTACACCGTCAGGCAAACGACCCGCTCCCATAAAAATATGATACATAATCCTGCTGAGGCATTCGGCCCACTCCACAAGAAAGGAAAGGAATTATCGAATTACGAGACACAAACTTACGATACAATATATGAACACAAGGTGCGTATAACCTTTACTGTTTCTCAAATAACTTGTCAACAACTCAAGGTGATAAGGCGCGGCCTAATATATATGTATTTATTTCTAAATCAAGTTCAATTATAACTTCAATTAATTAAGCCAACAGAATGAGTTCAAATACTTCAAATATTACATGGTAAAGTCCTAAGTCTACCCAGACATAAATATGATTTAGCTACGTACGGACTCTCGTCACCTCGTGTGTACGTAGCACCCACAACAAATAGCACATAACAATTACATCACCTATGGGGAAGTTTTCCCCTCACAAAGTTAGATAGGAGACTTATCTCGCTTCGAAGTTCTATAACCGGCTTCAACGCCTCTCTAACCCTTCAATTTAAAGCCAAACAATCTGAAACTAGTCAAACAATGTGAAATTCAATCAAAATATACTCCAATGCTTAAAATTAACCAAATTATAACAATTCTCAACTCCGCTCGAAAAGTCAATAAAGTCAACCCTCGATCCCACGTACCCGGATTCCAAAACAATCCAAAGATAAACTTTTCCATAACACTACGAGCTTGAATATATGATTTATTCCAAATTTCATGTCCAATTTCGTGGTAAAATTTTTAAAATATCAAATTCTAGGTTTTCTTCGAAATCCCATAATTTTCCACAAATTTCCATGTTAAATCTTTATAAAATTAGTGTAATTAACTTACAATACGTGAGAATTACTCACCTTGCAATAGGTGATGAAAATATTCCCTCCAAAAGCTCCAAGAATCGCCCAACCAAATGAAAATGTGAGAGAAATGGGCTAAGTTCTGAAATAAAAACTCACTGCCCAAGTCCTTCCTCTTCACTATCGCGAAGGCCAAACAACCCTTGCCCCAAAATCTCTTCATCACAAATACGACACCGAGAATGCGTTCGCGGTGTCCAGCCACTTCCTCTTACGCGATCGCATAGAACAACTCTCCCCAAATAGGCCAGCCCCGTTACCCAACACGTTCGTGATAGCTCCCACGCAAACGCGAAGAACCTCCAGCTCGACCTTCGCAAACGCGATGCCATTTACACGATCGTGTAGAACCAAAATTCCATAGTTCCACTTAACCCTTCGCGATCACGGCTCTCTTCTCGCAATCGTGGAAGAGGAAACCAGGTGCCCATAAACAAGCAATTCCATAAAGTCCAAAATTAGTCTGAACTTGATCTGAGACACACTCAAGGCCCTCGGGACCTCATTCAATTACACTAACAAGTCCCAAAACATAACACGAACTTAGTCGAAGCCTCCATTCACATAAAACAACATCAACACTACGAATCGATGATCGAAACCTTTTCTTAAACTTTCAAACATTCAAACATCGACGAACGCATCCGAATCATACCTAAATATTATGGAATGAAGCCAAACTTTATGTACAGGTCGCAAATCACGACACGAACATATTCCAGGTCTCGAAATTCCAAATGGACATCGATAACACCAAAGTCCACCTCAAACCAAATTTAGGAAATTCTAAAACCTTCAAAATGCCAACTTTCCATAATAGGCGTTGAAATGCTCCCGGGTGACCCGATACTCAACCCGAATATACGCCCAAGTTCGAAATTATCATACGAACCTATTGAAACCTTTAAATCACGATTTCGAGGTCGTTTACTCAAAAGTCAAACCTTAGTCAATTCTTCCCACTTAAAACTTCCGAAATTAGAATTTTTCATTCCAATCAACTCTGAACTTCTCGAAATTCGGTTCTGACTATGCGTACAAGTCATAAAACATGAAGTTAAGGTACTCAAGGCCTCAAACCGCCGAACGCGCTAGAGCTAAAAAAATTTGGTCGGGTCGTTACAAGATTATATATATTTTTTTAATTTAATGTAGTTTAGTTTATGTATGTTGAATTGTTAATTTGTGTTATAATGAAAACTTTGATTTGGTGTTTACTCTTTTACGTTTAAAGTTTATATCAATTAGTTTAGTTCATAACTCCCTTTTTTACTTTTTTTGTTTGTAAAAATTTAATATTTTAAATTTCTTAGAGTTATTTAAGATTTTTAAGTTGGTTAAAAAGATTTGTTGTTAAAATTAATAAATTTACAAATTAGTTGAAGTAAAATTTGTGTGTATATATATAGAGAGAGAAAAAATTTCAAAAATTAAAAGTAAATAATTTTTCAAAAATTAAAAAAAAATTTCCCACCCTTGATTATAAAATAGCATCAATGACTTTATTTGGAGGTCACATGATGAACAAAATTAAGTAGTGAGCAAATTCTGTTTACCATGCCGCTCATACAAATTGCTACTATGCTTTTTGACTGAAGCTGCTAGTATAAAATCATGGGTTCGCCATTAAAAATAATTTATTATTATTTTATTTTACTTTTTGTCCGGATATTTTACATAACTCCAATTCGTGGGATTTGCTTTTTTACTCATCTTATGCGGTTGATATCTCTGACCTGAAATCAGTTTCCATTTTCTTGGGTTTTGTTATGTGTATGTTAAAAGCTTTTTGTTTAGAAATAGGTAAAATACATAATTTATCTATTGACCTTGTACTTAAATTCCTATTATACACGTGTCAATTATGGAAAAACCTTTTATACACCTAACTTTTCAAAACTGTGTTTAAGACACACCATTTTGATTACATGTTTCTCGCATATTTTACGCACATAAGAGGCGAGTGAAAAGTTAAATTTTTGCATCTAAAGCCTCATTTTGACGCCACTTATCCAGCTTTTTTGGTTTTTTGGTTTTTTATTTTTTGAATATTTTCTTCATTTTTTTAAAAAATTTCACCAATTGTTTCCCATCTTCTTCCTTAACTGCACCATCGGCTTCTACTATCACACCACCAGCCATTTTTGCCAAAGTCTAAAGGAGGAGAATAAACGAAAAAAATCAGTGTTCCCGTATTTGAGCTCTCATTGGCAATTGATATTGGCGATGATTTATTTTTCAAATTCTCCAATTTGTTATTTATTTCAAGATTGGGTGGGTTTCATATTAAGCTTTTGGTTAATTTTATTTTTACAGCATCAACAATTTCTGAAAACTTTCCACTAGCAAATTTGGGATTTTTAATTACAAGGCTGGGATATTTAATATGACAAAAATAAAGAGTAATGGTGAAGTATGTGAAAAATAAGATGAAAATTAATGATGAATTTATACGGGTGAGGTGGTGGTTATTGAAAGTGGCAAAGATGATGTAGTGGATCTTTGGTCTTTTGCATCAATCTATCATTGTTGAATAAAGATTTGATGCTAGTACAGATTTACTCGGCTTGGGAGAGGAGGGGCAACCATGGTGGTATAACTTGCGGAAGATGAAGAAGATGAATGTAAATCAAGTATTTTCCTTTTTCTTTTTAAGTCAATGGCATGTGGCACGTTATTATTGGTGCATGACTATACTTGCTGAGAAAAAAATGGTTGAACAGCGAAGAGGTATGTCTTAGACACACTTCTAAAAGGTTGAGTGTGTAAAAGGTTTTCCGTGATCGACACATATGTAATAGGGATTTGAGTACAAAATCGATGGGTAAACTATGTATTTTGCCTTAGAAATACTACTTGGTAAGGACCAGTTCGGTGCGCAAGGCATTCCTCATTTACGTAGGATTCGAGGAAGGGACGCACCTTAGGGGTGTGATGTAGGACAGTCTACCCTAATATACCCTAATACAATTATTAATGATTGCTTTCACGGCTCGAATTCATAATCTATAGACCACACGAAAATAATGATAAACCCATGACCTATAGTCCACCACGAAAATAACTTTACCGTTGGTCCAAAAATCCCTTTCGGAAATACTACTTGACATGTATGAAATTTCAGTTTTTTGAAGGCCTTTATTGGAACCAACCACACAGCTGTAAGCATTGTATTAGTTACGCTAAACTTAATGGTTCATCTTTATATAGTTCTACTAGTATCTTCAATGCCAAAGTATTTGTTATTGTTTCTAGTAGTATCTTCAATGCCAAAGTATTTGTTATTGATTCTGTAAAATGATCAACAAATAAAAAAGTTACATAGAAAATTTACGTCTGCCGGGAGTCGAACCCGGGTCTATTGCTTGGAAGGCAATTATCCTAACCGTTGGACTACAAACGCCTTATTGTTTCTACGTTGTTTTTCATATTACTCCTTCATTTGTTAAGAATTAACTCTAATAATTGTCCACTCAAGCGCTTAAACTTAAATAGACAATGAACGAGTGTGTATATATATATATATATAACCGGCAATTATTTAGGTAAAGATCCAATTATCATGTGCCCTACTGGTTCATCTCAATGGGACAATATCAACACAGCCATTAATTTTCATCTCGTGTCAAAGAAAAAGCAAACAATCTTATCGACTTTGAGGAAAAAAATCTCGCATCCACTTAAATTAATCTTTTCATGCGACCTGTTATATTCATTCTTAAAAAAAAAAATAGGAAACAGAAGCATATGGTCCCTATATTATATTCCATTTAATAATAACAACAACAACAGTCCAGTATAACCCCATATAGTGGGGTATGGGGAGGGTAATGTGTACGCAAACCTTACCCCTACCCTTGGGTAGAAAGGCTGTATCCTAATAGACCTTCGACATTGTGAGCACGTGATTTTTGCCTTATATGAGAATTATTCCCAAATTTCAAAATCAAATAGTTTTTGCATTGTGTGTGTGATTTTTATGAATTTTGTTTGCATTTGTGTATGCATGTTATTTGTTTAAATTAATTTAAAATACAAAAATATTGCATTATAGGACTCAATTATGTAATTAGGAATTAATTAGGCATTCTTGTGATTTTAATTTGATTCAAAAGATAAAGGAAATGAAGAGAAGAGGAAATAAACTGGATTGGGCCGTCCAAATTGAACCAAGTCCAGGCCCAATTGTAAACCCTTTACCCGGTTCAAGGGATCTGCCAAAAACGACGTCCGAACGACGTCGTATTTGTCACGTTCCCTTTAAACCGTTGGATCACACCAAATCAACGACCAAGATTAACCAACCCGATCCAAACCTACCCGCCTGACCCGTTACCC
>MU713595.1:18911-85626 GCA_026770625.1 Nicotiana glauca | reverse complement strand
CATTCTCAAATACGGGTGCACATTTATGTGACCCAAATCCTACTCTCAACGAAGTCGAAATGTATCTAAAGCCACAGGTGTACTGGTACAGTGTGGTTAAGGAATGCATTTTCACGACGTTACAATTCTTTAAAATTTAAAAAGCGGAACACCAATGCACATAATTAAAAACATATAATCAGAATCAGATAAAAACAAATACAACAGTTGAGCGACCGTGCTAGAACCGCGGAATTCGGGAGTGCCTAACACCTTCTCCCGGGTTAACATAATTCCTTATCCGGATTTCTAGTTCGCAGACTATAACAGAGTCAAACTTTCCTCGGTTCGAGATTAAATCGGTGACTTGGGACACCATTATATTCTCAAGTGGCGACTCTGAAAAATTAAATAACTAATCCCGTTCCGACTGTCCTTAAATTGGAAAAACTCCTCTACGCCCTCATGGGTAAAGTAGTATAAAAAAGGAGGTGTAACAGGTATCAACACCTGTGATGTATTTGTTGTTACATCACTTGCTAGTTTTCTTAGTTTCCATATGTGATATTGATTAGGCTGATTCTATGAGATTGTGAGCCCTTGAGACTTGAGAGGCTGATGACCGATGTGGGTCATAGAGCCATATTGTGAGTTATATTTAGATTGGGTTATACACTGCAAGAGTGATATTTGGATCGGGTTGCATGCCGCAACAGAGTGATATTTGGATTGGGTTACACGCCGCTATGGAGTGATATTTTGATTGGGTTGCAGCTCGTAACAAATTTATATTTGGATGGAATTGCAAGACAAAATGGTCACATTGATTAGCACTTGGGCCAGGATTTTCCCCTCTGGAGTCTGATATTACAGTGAGCGCATGCACAATGATATTTAATTGCTTTGGTTACAATGCTGAGTGTAGTTGTGTTTAATGGTAAGGGGCATTGTGCTAAGAACCGTGAGCGTGCTGAGTGTGGTTATTCTTGATGGTTTCACCATGATGTTATATTTTTGACATATATATTTAACATGTTGTTATAGAGATATATTTTCCTCATATTTTTGGGGAAAGGATATGCCTTACCTATGTTGGGCTTTGACTGCTTTTTGATATTATGTATAAATTCTTGTAATTTGTGAACGAGCTGAACCTGAACCCATTGAGTTATTTACTTTTATGTTTCCCTTATATTTTAAGTTGTTATTGATTGTTGATGTTGTTCACTAACTATTTTCTTCTAATCTTGTCATTCCGTTCAGCCCAAATTTAGGTTAGTTACTTATTGAGTGCATGGAGTCGGTTGTACTCATAATACACTATGCACTTCATGTGCAGATCCAGGTACTTCACGGCGCGATGATTGCTAGAGTTCGCAGCAGTACCAGTTGAGGAGACTACTAGGTAGTTGTCATGTACTCGTTGACACCAAATCTTTGGGATGGTTATAGTAGTATTGTCATTGTTTTCTCCGATATTTCATGATATTTCCATTGTTTGAGATTATTATGTCCTGCCTTATTGACTTCATTGTTATTGTGAAACTGTTGGCATGCCTAGCAAGTAGTGTTAGGCTCCGTTACGATTCCTATGGGAGTTGAGTTGTGACAAAAAGATTGTTTGCTACGTGCTACGCTTTTGGGGTAACATATATGCAAAGTGGCAAGCGTATATGCCGATATCATGTGCCTTTCTTATTGTGGTAGTATATGTACTTTATGCTTTACATGCTTTAGTGATCTCTTCTTGTTGCATGACTCCTTTGTCTTCTTTTCCATGTTAGTATCGTGTACACATTTATTGACATTGTAGTATAACATGAGAGATTCTACATATATCGGGTCACATGCTTGATGACAGTCATGCTTCACCTTTATCAGTATATGAGATATACTCATCTCTTTATGATTATGGCATATTGAGATTGGTCCATGGGGATTGAATGATGAAATCCTTGTGCTTTTGCTTCTCTACCTCCTCCTTAGCTTCATTCGGTCTAACATGTGTCAAAAGTCCTCAAACTAACGTTTTCCCATGTATTTATACCAATTAGGGTCAGGCTCGAAAGAAAACACCTTCTCCTAGACAAAATAGGATTGTAGCTCTGTTAAAATTCTACAGGTGCGCCGCATGGGGAAAAGAACCACGTAGGGCATCAGTGGAGATCTTCAGATAACTTGCAAAATTCAGCAGGCAGCATTTTACACAGCCGCAATGCGTCACACACTGCGGTTGTGTGTTTTTCTTAGTGTACGGATGCTAAGTTGATTGTTGACATCCAGACTTGGTCCTCGAACCCTGAACGTGATCCTCGTGTAATCCCTTAGGCTTTTACTCAGACTTCAAATCTCCAAATATCTCGAATTAGCTCCGTAACATTTACATCACTCGGAATCTCTCCTACAAGGCATAAAACACACAATAAGTACAGGACACTTGCGATTAAAGCTCAAACACAATATAAGTGCAGTAAATTAGAGTGCAATAAGCGACTAAAATATGAGATTATAGCCTACCATCAACTATTACTATTCCACATGTACAAACATACCTTTTGCCGGGCGCTCTGCATCTTTAATGTATACAGATGAATCCACAGCAGGTGGAATTGGTCAATGATAGCGGTACATCCTCATCCCAGCTGACTTGGTGTGCCCCAGTTGATTTTGGGGTCGTGTATCTTTTGTTCCTTATGTATTATGTTTTGAGGTATAGTCGGGGCTTTATTGCTAACACTATCATAGTACTCTTTTGTATCCATTAGAGGGTCCATAGATATAGTGTGGGTTGTATATTGGTGTTGGGAAAGTCAAACTAGTGATGTTGTATTTGCATCACATGTTTCATTTCAAACTATGAAAGTGTATGTATATTGAGACTTATAAATGACGTAACTAATGGTAATGAATTGGTGTTGTCCACACTATTTTATTATTGTCTAATTAATGACATATATCATCTCTGTATCCACAGGTAAGTTCGGGTGGAAGGCATTGTACATGATTGCTTGACTGAGGTAACTCTGTTGAGCACCGTTTGCGGTCGCTGAGGTTAGGGCGTGACAAACTTGGTATCAAATCCGAAGGTTTTAAAGTGTCCTAGGATATCTCGGAGCCGTGTCTAGTTGAGTACTTCTTATCGATGTGTTGTCGACCACATCCATAATTAGGATGCTACTTGGTCATTTTGGAATAATACCATTCTTTGATGTTCTAGATCGTGCAATAGAACTGATTATAGGACTATTACTTCTTTAACTCATGTTTTGCTCTAATTTTCAATACATAGCGCCTAGGAAGAAGGAAAGAATTGGCCAAGAAGCCAATTCCACCCTAGCAATGGCAGTTGATTCTATACTTGATGATGCTAGTGAGCACCCAAGGGGTAAGGATATTTTCCCAGCTACTACACCGCCTGATTCTACTGCACCTGCTCAGACTCCACCAATTCATACACCTAATTAAGGTGTAGTGATTCCTCCAACTGATATTCGAGTTCTACCTCCAGCGCCAGCTTCCGATCCCGGTGTTTTTGATGGGGACCTTAGGGGAGCCATATAGATGTTGGCTCAGATAGTGGCTTCCTAGGCCTAGAGATCGAATATTGAACCTACATCTTCCAGTTAGCCAAGGGATTCTGCTAGTTCCAGGGTGAACATGTTTCTTTACTTAGATCCTCCAATATTTATGGGTACTAATCCCGAGGAAGACCCCCAAGACTTCATTGACCATGTGCACAAGACTCTCCGAGTTGTACGTGCTCTTGAGATGGAAGCAGTGGAGTTGTCTTCATACCGACTGAAAGAGGTGGCACATTCTTAGTTTGAGCTGTGGGAGGAGTTCCACGAGGAGGGGAGAACTTCGGTGAGGTGGAGTGAGGTTACCAATGCTTTCATTCATCATTTATTGCCTGCAATGACTAAGGCAAGCCGTGCCACCAAGTTTGAAAGCCTGAGGAAATGTAGCCTTTGTGTGTTGGAGTACCATATGAGATTCACCCGCCTGTCCAAGTATGCTATTTACATGTTGCCCACTATGGAGGCTAGAGTGCGTCAGTTTGTGAAAGGCCTTAGACCCTTGGTTATTAATGAGGCCGCTATAGCCACCTTGAATTCTGATGATGAACTATGGGAAGATTGTTGAGTTTGCTCAAACCACAGAGACCCCCAAATTGAATTATAAAATAGAACGAGAGGGTAGCAATAAATCCCAGTCTACGGGCAATTTTGGTGGTTCTTCTGGTGGTGGTTGTTGTAGGTATGCATTTAGGGGAGGACTGGTTTTATTTATGTTTTGCCCAGCTTGATTGTCAAACCAAAACCGTTAGATTTGAATTTCCATATAGGCTAGCTGTTGAATGGAAAGGCGATGATGTGGTGTTGAAGGATAGGTTTATTTCTTACCTTAAGGCCACAATAATGATCAACAAGGGGTTTATTTACCATTTTGTCCAGGTTATGGACACCGATGCTGAGGCACCTACCCTTGAGTGCGTACTAGTTGTGAATGAATTTTCGAAGGTCTTTCCTGATGAGCTCCCCGGGATTCCACTAGATATGGATATTGATTTTGGGATTGATGTGATTATAAGCACGCATCCTATATCTATTCCACCCTACTGAATGGCACCGACAAAATTGAAGGAACTAAAGGAACAATTGAAGTATTTGTTAGAGAAGGGTTTCATCCAGCCAAGTGTGTTGCCTTTGGGCACGAAGAAAGATGTGTTATTGAGAATGCGCATTGACTATCGATAGCTAACCAAGGTCCGAATGAAGAATAAGTACACACTACCAAGGATACATGACATGTTTGACCAATTACAGGGTGCTAAGTACTTTTCCAAAATTTATTTAAGACCCGGGTATCACGAATTGAAAATAAGGGATCAGGATATTCCAAAAACAGCTTTCAGGACCCGGTATGGGCACTTTGAATTCCATGTAATGTCTTTTGGGCTAACAAATTCCCCAATAGCTTTCATAGATCTTAGGAATCGAGTCTTCAAGCCTTTTCTTGACTTCTTTGTGATAGTGTTGATTGATGATATTCTTGTATATTCACAAAGTCGAAAGGACCATGCTGATCATCTCAGGGTAGTTTTACAGACTCCGTATCAGCACAAGTTGTATGCGAAGTTTTCAAAATGTGAATTTTGGCTTGAATCTGTCATATTCTTGGGTCATGTCATCTCAAAAAAAGGAATCAAGTTTGATTCTTAGAAGATTACAGTCGTGAAGAATTGGCCTAGACCTATAACTCCAACAAAGATTCACAGTTTCTTGTGCTTAACTGGGTATTATAGGAAATTTGTAGAGGGGTTCCCTAATCTTGTCTCTCTATTGACTAAATTGACGCAGAAGGTAGTTAAGTTCCAATGGCCAGACACTTGTGAAAATATCTTCCATAATTGAAATCAAGATTGACTATGACACCAGTGTTGACCCTACTAGAGGGTACAAATGGGTTTGTGGTATATTGTGATGCTTCGAGAATCGAACTAAGGTGTGTATTGATGCAACATGGAAAGGTGATCACTTATGCTTCTAGGCAACTCAAGAATCATGAGAAGAACTATCCAACACATGACTTAGAGCTTGCGGGGGTGGTTTTTTCATTGAAGATTTGGCGTCATTACTTGAAGAGGCCACCTGGGTTGCTGAGGAAGAGATGAAGAAGAAGTACCCCTATTTGTTTGAGTAACTGTGTATTTATGGAGTTGTGTTCTATGAAAAATGTTAAGATTTTAATTTATATGAATTATGTGTCACTTGTACAGTTGATGTTAAGGGTGTTCGTTTATGGTAATATATTGCGTATGAAGCCACGGTTGGTGTCATTTTCATGATATGTTACATCATTGGATTATGTATATATTGCTATGATTGGATTCTGAGATTCTCTAGCAGGTGGACAGGCCTAGTTAGAGGGGAGACTCTGGCATTGTTTTAAAATTTAAGGAGTTAGTCAAAATTTGGAACTGCTGGAGTATGAAGTAATAATTGAGCCACACTGGATGCTAATGGCGGATTTAGACCCTCATTCAAGGACGAATGACCTTAATTGCGGGGGAGATGTGAGGCCCCATAAATTTTTAAATAAACTTGGGATTTCGTGGCACCGAGGTAGAGCAATATGATTGAGGTTTGTGGAAATTCATCAAGCTCACCGCGGTACTGACTTTGTGGGTTATACAGTACATCTGGGTAAATGAAGGAACCATTTTGTAGAACATGTCATTTCTGTAATCCTTTATTTAACCGCAAAACCACTTTGTGGGCCGCAGATCGGCCGTGGAGTGAAGCAGGACTTGAGCTCATTTTGATGACCATTATGCATAACCATTTCAGGCGTGTAATCCATCGTAGAACCAGCATGAGAAACCTTCGGAAGGAAGTTCTGCGGTCTATTATATGACCGTAGAACCACATTGTGTGCCGTAGATGGGCCGCGAAGTGAAGCAGGACTTGTAAAGCCCTGCCCAATTTTTAGGACCCTTTATGCGGCCCTTTAGGGGACGTATAGTTATTTTGCGGTCCTGTCTGCGACCGCATACCCGGTTTTGTAGAGTTTAAGTTTGGCAAGTTTCACTCGATCCCATTTTTATAAAAACAACTTGGGGTTTATTTTGGATAGTTCTAACTGATATTTTAGAGAGTGGAAAATGGTTTGAGTGAGAGGGTGTCACTCCCCAAATCTGATAAAAGTGGCCGGCACCCGATGCCATACTCAGCGTGAGCATTCCACTTTGTAACTGTAAACTCTAGAGGGATAACCCTGAACTTAGGCTGATGCGGCCATATTCTAAATCATATGAAAATATTGTCTCTCTCATATGAGGGGTAAACATACCCAAAGGCTCATATATATATATATCTGATGAGGCTACTATGAACATCTAGTGATATACAAACTATACAGGACTTGTCTACAAGCCTTTACAGATGACTGTATCATGGTCTCGACAGGGCCTCAACCTACCCATCAATCTGTATAAGAAAATAGACTCCAAGGTCTAAACCTGGTAACTCCGGGGAAGAAGAGCTTACCAACCAAGCTGATGTTTGGCTCTATTTACTGTAAAGGTCTATCCACCTGTCTATCAGGACCTGCATGCATGAAATGCAGCATCCCCAACAAAAGAGACGTTAGCACGAAATAATATATCGAGTATGTAAGGAAACATAATAACTAAAAGCTGAAACTAAACTGATAATATAATAACTGAAAGTAACTGGGAGTCAAAGATAATCTGACGATGTGCTTACCTGCTGATACTGACTCATCTCTGTCAATATAGTAAGTAAAATAGTTGTCCAGCCCTATAAGGCTCAGTATGTGTAGCTTCTTAGCCGTAGCTCATAGGTGCTCCGGTATACAAGGCTCTGTAGCTTGACCATTCTGGGATCGCTCATAGGCTCTCGGCTAGATTAGGCTCGGTATATAACTTACCATTGATTAAAGGTTGCCCAATAGGGGCCTGCCCACTGATTATAGCTTGGGGGTGGTGAAAATAGTGTAATTGTGTATATATATATATATATATATATATATATATATATACACACACACACACATACACACACACCCCCTCTACTCATTTAACTGAAAGAAGACACTACTTAACTCAATAGAAAGTCCCAATAAGGGAGAATACTATAACTTATGAGATAAGGTAAGGTGAATAAATTCCGAAATGAAGGTAATATTTAGCCTTAATATACCTTATCACAATCTTTATAATAACCAAGTTAAACTCGTCTTGTTTCATATTAATATACCATAATGATAACAATACTATGATCAAGTTATGGAAGGTACAACTAGCGCACAACGAACAACAAGCTTATTTATAATAAAATCGGCAACATCTCACCTATAATCTTTACTTCCACTCAATTCGACATAACACAAAAAACAACAAGAATACAAAAATAAAAACATGTATACATCATTTACCAACCTTATATTCATCACAAAATACCACAAAACAACCCACACACCCCAATTAGTTCATACATAAAACGACAACCCTAGTAGTGTCAAACAATTCAGAAATGCAATGACGAACGACCAGCCAACCACCCTAAAATTACTTAGTGTTTCTCCCCCCAAACTCCAAAAAAACATTAGCAAAATACACAACCCAACAGCAACAATAAACAGCCCACAAAACAGTCCCACATGTTAAGCAACTCAAAATTAATTTTTCAGTTTACTAAAACACGTTTGGACCTATATTTTCATTCAAATTGACAAACACAACCAAAAGTACATAAGTAAGACTCTTAAACTATAAATCAGCCTTGACTTCAACTTGAAAATAAGTTTAAAACCATCCAAGAGTTATACAACAACAAACAACATACCACTCTTTCGAAACTTGCTAGGTCTAGCCTTTACGATCGAGTTACAACTCGTACAAGCCTAGATAATGGAAGGAGAAGAATAAATTTACCTTGAACTGAGTAGAAAACACGAAAACTAGCCCTTATTCATCCAAAATTAATCCCCCAACATAGCTACAATAAGGAGAAAGATAAATTAGCAAGCTGTCAGGGCTTTTCGGCACTAGATCACATCGTAACCCGAAATAACCTAGGGTTTATGTGAGATTTTTGGGGAGGAGTTGCAGAGGTTCAATTTGGTTTTCTTGGTATGAAATATGAGTGAAATAAATGAGTTGATAAGACTTTAAGAGTCCCCTCTTGGTAGACTTTGGAGATTTTAATTGAGGCCTCTCCCTTTGGCAAGTAGGTGATGCACCAACTTGTCACCTACTAATCTGCGCAGCATTGCAAAAATGTAGATACCTATCTACTCCAATATTTTATCAATGAACGGTTTACCCCTTTGAAAATTAGACTCGTATATATTCAATTTGGTAGGTATATCATCCCTTAATTCAAATTACATTGGGATAAATGCTCAGCTACATTTGGCCGAATATTGCGGTAATTTGAGAATGTAACTTGTGATGATATTTGCTAACTTTTGTTCCACAACTCGCCTGACTTCAAAACATAACACACGAATATCATAACACTAAAATAATTTATAACATAATATCCTTATCATGTTGATCACCCTAGTCTCACCTCAAAATTATATATTATAATATTTCCAGCTTGTCGATTTTCGACAAAACCTATTTTCTTCTATTCGTTCAGCTTCTAAGCCTTCCAACCCTCTTGGTACTTGCAGTTCATGATCTTAAATATTTGTAATATCCACGTTAATATGATATACTTACTTTGAGTAGTTTTAAAGATGATCTCATTTTTGAGCTTATATCAATTATCTTACGACGTACTCTCACGTGCGAAAATATGGGGTGTAACATCATTCCCCCCTTTGGAACATTCGTCCTCGAATGTCGACTGATGTGCTTATCAGTCTCATAACCTATATCTCTTATGAGTACTTTAGTGGTGTCCTTGACATCTAGGAAACTATTCTGTGAATAAATACACAATCTGGGGTATCCCCCCCTTTAGGCTTTTTTCTCGCACCACGACCTGTGGTCGAAATTCTTCCAATCACATTACTATTGCTACCTTCTGTCGTGCAGCTTGTACTACTCTATCCATGTATGTGCGCCTATGTGACGCTTCTCTCCTTTTTCCTCCATATTTTATCCAATCTCTAGGCCTTAATTTGTTAACCTATATAGAACTAATACAATTTATCCCTCTAGGCATCTATAGGTGTATTGGAGTCCTTCGTTGGTACTTTGTCGAACTTACGACTATCGCTATATCTTGTTCCATAGACTCGATTATCTACCCCTATGGCTTTACTACATCTAGGTGGGTTATACTATACCATAACACTTACTTCATTTTATTGTTACCGAGGTTTGCCATGTAAATCTAGGTTACACTCTTGCTGCTTTTCCTATATGTATAAATCTAAGTCCTTTAATGCTTCCTCACTACTACTTTTCATCGTGAGAATGACAACCTAAACTCATCTCATACTTTGGAACTTTTATCCATCTATAGTTTATTCACCTAAATGTTGAACCATAATCTACCACTACTAACTTGAAACCTCTTACGTAACACATCGTCACTAGGGCTCACGTCTCATCGGGGAACATCTGAAGTAATTTTGCTGTTACACCCAGGGGTGATACTATACTTCAATAATCTTACTTCATGGCATCCTAACGTGGTTCATCGTATGTGGAGTATTCTAATCTCGTGCAATTCATGAAATACCTTTTCTTTGAATTGTTTTTCAATCAAAGGCCTAAATATTATCCATTTATCTATCACAATTACACCTTTATTATACTACTATGGCAGCATTCAATCTCTTCTAAATTCTTCTAGTCCTAAACTATTGCGAGTTCATTCACTTGTATAGAGCTTTCTATAACTTACAGGAACCATATGCTCTCCTATTTCGACGAGCTTAATCCTTAGGCCTTACCTATTCTCATCACCTTCTCACTTACCTTTTCCTATCCTTACTCATGTCTATCTAAAACCTTGTTGTTTAACCATCATTTAGCTTATAACCTAGACATATCTATTTATACTACTCACAACTTTTCTTTAACTTGCTAGCACCATAGATTTCCTTATGTTTTTATGGAACCTGAAGTGAGACATCACGTCATATCTGACTCTTCTTTGCTCTCTTAACTAGACCTCTTGGTACCCGAAAATCATAGGTTGGAAGATATGTTACTGACGAAACCATTATCATTTGTGGATACTGAATCATAGTGTTTCTAGCCCTTTATCTGAAGTCTGAACTATTCACAATATTCTGCACTTGAGTATCTCGTGCCTTTTTCACCATTGCCTTACTTAGCTTTAAATCTCGCATCGTACTTTCGGTCTTTTTTCATAAACACCCTTCCACATAGGTGGAATTCATATCCACAACTTGAAATTCTACTATAATACTTGCACCTATGGTGCATACACAATTTGGTGGTAGCTCCATACTGACTTCTTATGAGGCTGGTACTCTTCTAGCTGGCTTTATCGTAGAGCCGTTATACAATATGGCTATTGTACTATAATTTTTGTAACTTTGATATTAATAATAATTCCTCAATGTTCTTAATCACAATTTCTATAATTATCTAGGTCTAATAATCAGACCCCTTATTCACTTAGCGGATGTAGCTCTATAGTTTCCGCTTCTCTCTCAGCCTTTAAGTAGGCTTAAGCTATCTTTCGATCTGTCGCTCAAGGTATTAGTTATTACTTTAGCCTTTTATTAATGCTATAGAACATCCATGATATAATCTTCTTACAATTCAAGACTTTGTCTATAACGTGGACTTATTTCATTCTTTTAACTTATACTGGAGTCTCTTATAACTAAAAATGTCGACATTCATTATGCATGAATAATACTCTGAAATCTAAAGTGCGGTAGTAACGTAACTAACTATGGGTCATAAATCAAATAATTCCCTTCATGCCTTCTCAGTTGTATTTAAACGTAAACAATTACTTTTCTTGGCCATTTTGCCACTTATTTCATGAATAATTGGCTTATCTTAGTACCTACATATATTGGAATTTCATTCAACTCCCATTATCCTTAATGTTACCTTTGTTTTTTGTTTACTTCATGTTCATTATCCATGATAGGTGCCAATTTCTTATGGTGTGCATACAATATTGTAGTGAGACTATTGTTACAAGACTATTTATTCTTCAGGTTACTATGCTTAGGTTAAAGCCTTCTTTCTTATTTCCTCATCTAGTCTTTTGTTGTAGTACTTAGGGGAGACCCTCTTACTCCTGTAAAGATGCGAGCTCTTTACATCGTATACCCAAAGGAATTTTGATGTTCTTCCTCACCTATAATTATCCTTAGTTACTTATCTCCGCGCCCTTATGCTTGTAGGGTTGCTTCTGAACTGAGATTTTGATTGTCGCCCCAGTGGAACTCTCTTTTATTCTATAGCACTTATATGGTACCTTTAACTACCCCAACTACTATATGAATATTTCTCAAGGATTGCGATGTTATATCTGCGAGAGTGAATTCCCTCTGTTGGGGTTCACTATGTTTATCTTGCATGATTTGCTGATTTATCTATATCCTTTTTTCTAGCCATAACTAGTCTCTTCCTGAATCAACTACTAAATACTCATTGGTTCATTTTCATATTTATATTTTGCGTGACCTCCTTGGGTTATACCTTTTGCCTTAACTTACCTTTCGCATTGGCTCCAAATGTATCAAGTACCCATTCACACTTATTTATGAATAACATCCTGGCCGGGAACCCTTACTGCCTCTCCCTGTCATTGTGCTTGCATAATATTCTGGAGTCGTAACATATCTGTATGATCTGAATTAATGCAATCTGTTTCCATTCGTATTTTTACAGCATTCTCCCTTTACTATTCCATAGTTACCTGAACCACTTAACTCCGACTTAATACCATATTACCCCATCTTCTCCCCCTTTAGAGGAGCACTAACATTTAATGCTATGAAGATCAAATATTTTACCTCTTCATCTTCGGTGTCTTTTCACGTCTTCATAACTCTTACTCGCCTTGCGGTAACGCTTCTCTACCATGGATAACTAAATTTCTTACACGCGAGGGTGACACCTAGTGTAACTGGCACACTTAGGTCCTTAATTTTAACTGTGTCACAGTGCTTGCTTTAAGAAAGCCTCTTCCTGAATGATCTTTAACGGTTATTCTTCTGTTGTCCATTCTATTTTGTCAGTTAATGGTCTCTGAAATTTTCATAATGTCGACTATTATCAAATCCTCTAATCCCTAATTCATGTTCGATTTATTACTCCGGGGGGGGGGGGGGGGGTCTAACTTAGCCTTCTGGTAATTATCTTTGAATCACTAACTCATTTTCTTGAAATAAGGATATGACATCATGGCTTATACTCTTTTATTGTCTCAAGGCCTGTCACCTTTTGTACTTTCCTTCAAATGATCATAGACTCTGTCATCCTACCATATTTTGATTTAGTGATATCAATGATTTATCATACTTTACTTATAATGATTCATTTACTCTATTCTTATTCTCCTGCTAATATTTTTCTGTATCACATTATTCTGAAAATCTCAACAAAACATTTTCACTTTTAGCTCCCCTGGATCAATCCACCATTTTAGGTTACTCTAACCCAAACTGGATCTTGATATTCCATCTTCTCTTAAACTATAAATGTCAGCTCCCATAGGGCATAATTGAGATGATTGTGGCCAATTGTACGTACTTCTATTTCTGTTGAAGGTAACTTAGAAGCCTTACATTTCTCTGCCTGAATTGAAAATTTGGATACTCTTCATTAATTGGGTACCTTGTACCCTTTTCGACTTGCTTGTGTTATCTGTTAAAACTTACACTTTTACCTTCTAATACTCCTATGGCCTGCTATTCGCGGGGTATATTAGATATTCCCATCTTAGGGTCTTATATAGGAAATTGGCACATCTAGTATGCAAGATCTGATAGCGCCTCAAACTGACCACATTGTCAAGAATTCTCTCTCTACTAGTGCCCTTAACTATTGATGTAGTAGCCCTCTGACCAGCTGTAATTTTTCTAATTGCAAGCATCTCTATATCAATAGCAAACATAAGTCCTGGCTGGAACTCTTATGACTCAGCGCTATAGCACGATTTGCATTTGAAAGAAGAGTAACAGACTCTTAAATGCCTTGTAGCTTCCTCTTTATATAATATGGTGCACAACACATCTATAAACAAGGCTCCACCGGTCACGACTTATAGACTCCCTATGATAGAACTGCTCTGATACCAAGTTTTTCACGCCCCAAACCTGACGAGGCGTGGCCGGCACCCGGTGCCACACTCGACCCAAGCATACCACATTCTAGTTGTAAACTCTGGAGGGGTAACCCTCAACTTAGGCCGATGAGGCCATACTCTGAATCATATGCAAATATCGTCTCTCTCATCTGAGGGGTAACATGCCCAAATTCTCTCTCTCTCTCTCTCTCTCTCTCTCTCTCTCTCTCTCTATATATATATATATATATATATATATATATATATATATATATATATATATATATATATAAAACTATACAGACTGATATGGCGTTCATGAACATCTACTAATATACAAGCTGATGTCTGGCTCTGTCTACTGGAAAGGTCTATTCAGTTGTCTATCAGGACCTGAAGGCATAGAATGTAGCATCCCCAACAAAAGGGACGTTAGAACGAAATAATGTACTGAGTATCTAAGGAAACAAAATAACTAAAAGTTGAAACTGTACTGATAATATAATAAATAAAAATAACCTGAAGCCAAAGATAATCTGAAGATGTGCTTACTTGCTAATATTGACACAATTCTCTCAATATAGTAAGTAAAATAGTTGTCTGGCCCTATAAGGCTTGGTATGTGTAACTGCTCTACCGTAGTAGGTTCACTCATAAGCGCTCGGCCATACTAGGCTCTGTATCTCGGCCATTCTGGGCTCTCTCATAGGCTGTCGGCCACAGTAGGCTCGATATACAACTTACCATCTGATAGGAGGTTTCCTAATATGGGCCATCCCATTAATGATAGCTTGGTGATGGTGAAAATACTGTAATACTGTATATATATCGACCCTCTACTCTCTTGACTAAAAGAAGAGAACACTTAACTGAATAGAAAGTCCCAAAAAGGGAGAATACTGCAGCTTATGAGACAAGGTAATGTGAAAGAACTCAAAAATATGAACTTCTCTTTATGTCTCGTTATCAAACACATGTTTTCATAGGATCATGCCAAAATGAAGGAAATGTTTAGTCTTAACATACCTTATCAAAATCAGTCCAATAACCATGATAAACTCGTCTCGTTGCACCTTAATATACAATAATGATAATAATACTATGATCAAGTTATGGAAGGTACAACTATCGCAAAACGAACGACAAGCTTATTTTTTAATAAAATGGGCAGCATCTCCCCTATAATCTTTACTTCCACACAATTCAACATAACACCACCAACAACAGCAACACAATAATAACAACATGTATACATTATTTCCAAACATTATATTCATCACAAAATACCACAAAGCAACCCACACACCCCAATTAGTTCATACATAGAACGACAACCCTAGTAGTGTCAAACAACCCGGAAATGCAATGACGAACGACTAGCCGACCACCCTAAAATTACTTGGTGTTTCTCCACACATTTTATCCTACCAAACTCCATAAAAATAGTGGCAAAAGAGACAACCTAATAGCAAATGAAACAACCCACAAAACAGTCCGACAACTTTAGCAACTGAAAATTGATTTTTTGGTTTACTAAAATACGTTTGACTTGTCTTTTCTTTCAAATTGAGAAATAAAACCAACAATACATAATTAATCCTCTTATCTATAAACCAGCCATGAATTCAACTTGAAAATAAGTTTACAATCAGCCAATAGTGACGCAACAACTAACAACATACCACTCTTTCAAAATTCGCTAGGACTAGTCTATTCGGTCGAGTTACAACTCGTACAAGCCTAGATAATAGAAGAAGAAGCATAATGTTGCCTTGGACTGAGTAGAACCCACAAAACTATCCCTTATTAATCAAAAATCAGTCCCCCAATGCAGCTAAAAGAAGGAGAAAGAGAAACTAGCAAGTTGTCCGGGCTTTTCGGCACTAGAATCACATCGTAACACCCGAAATAACCTAGGGTTTGTGTGGGATTGTGAAGAAGGAGTTGTAGGGATTTAATTTGGTTTTTGTTTTTTGAAATATGGATGAAATAAATGATTTGATAAGCCCTTAAAAATCCCCTCTTGTCCGACTTTGGATCTTTCTATTGAGGCCTCTCCTTTTGGCAAGTAGGTGATGCACCTAGTTGTCACCTGCCAATCAGGGCATTCTGGCGAAGATCCAGATATCTCTATACTCCAATATTATATCAATGAATAGTTTAATCCAATTGAAAACTAGACTCATAGATCCTCAATTTGGCAGATAGATTATCTTGTAATTCCATGTAAACTGGGAGAAATGCTTAGCTACATTTGACCTAATTTTCAGCATATTTGTGAATGTAAGTTGTGATGATCTTTGCTAAATGAGTTGATAAGCCCTTAAAAATGGATGAAATCCCCTTAAAAATCCCCTCTTTTAATTCCAGCCAAAGATGGATGAAATAAATGAGTTGATAAGCCCTTAAAAATCCCCTCTTGTCCGACTTTGGATCTTTCTATTGAGGCCTCTCCTTTTGGCAAGTAGGTGATGCACCTAGTTGTCACCTACCAATCAGCGCATTCTGGCGAAAATCCAGATATCTCTATACTACAATATTATATCAATGAACAGTTTAATCCCATTGAAAACTAGACTCATCGATCCTCAATTTGGCAGATAGATTATCTTGTAATTCCATGTAAACTGGGAGAAATGCTTAGCTACATTTGACCTAATTTTCAGCATATTTGTGAATGTAAGTTGTGATGATCTTTGCTAACTTTTGTTCCACAACTTGCTTAACCTCAAATCATAACATACAACTATCATTAGACGAAAAAACTCATAACATAACCTCCTTATCATTTTGAGAACCGTAGTCTCACCCCAAAATTACATATTATAACTTTCCCAACTTATCAACTATCGACGAAACCTATTTTCTTGAATTCGTGAAGCTTCTAAGCCTTCCAACCCTCTTGGTACTTGCAATTCATGATCTTAAATAATTGTCAATTCCATGTTAACATGATTAACTTACTTTATGTACTTTCAAAGATGATCTCATTTTCGAGCTTACATCAATTAACTTACGACGTACTCTCTCATGAGAAAATATGGGGTGTAATAGATGGGAGATTTCTAAGATATTTTTTCATCAATCCTTGCCCAGGACTTGGAGAATTCACAAGGAAAACTCACACGGTCTTCATCCAAGATGTAAGTTCCATACCCTAGTCTTAAATTTCAAATTTGGGGTAGAAAATGGTTAATGGGGGGAGGGGGGGTTGTGATTCTTGTGTATGATATCATTATTTATGCATGCATATACCACCAAGGGATGTGGAAAGGTTGTTGAGCTCAAATGGGTAAAGATTGGTTGTGGGATGAATGAATCCACCATAGAAAAATCTTGAAATCATGATGCACACCTAGTGTTTGATAAATTCTCAAATGCTCTGATACCAAGAATATCTTCCTAATTTGTGTTCAATTTTGTTATGTCTCAAAATAAATTGGGATTGCTAGGATTTCCATAATGTTGTAGCAATTTAAGGAAGCCCAAAGTGAGGTATGTTGTCTAAACTTCTCTCTTAGAATCTAATCCCACCATGTTCACATAAGTCTCAAGTATGATGGGTCAATTGCTTACCTCTCATGTACCGAGTTATCTATTACAAATTTGACTTTTCCAAATAAATTATATGCTGAAAGTTATATGTTCAAAATGTATTTTGAATGCTCTTATGAGATTGTGTTGTCCTTTTAGACTGTATTCAAATGTGACCAATATGTCAAAATATTATGAATTCAATTATGTTTCCATTGCATGTTATTAAACCAACTTGCGAAAGAAAAGTCAATGTATTAAGACTCTTATTTGCTCATATGTGTGCTAAAATTCGTGATTAGAGATTCTTTATTGATAATAATCCTTAATGATACTTTAACGTGAAAGGGGTAAACATGATATATAAAATACGACCGATGCGCCAAGAATGATATTATATTTGTGGCCACTAAATGTAATGAAAAGATGAGTAAAAGACTATGAAATGACCTGAAAGTACAAACATTTGGGAGCATTGTTAATCACTAAGGAAGGGTAGATTGAAATAACCTAACCCCGAAACTACACGTGTCGGTGTAGGAGTGGATCATGATTATTCCCCTTAATTGGGATGAGATGATTGCTAGCGAAGGGTGATTTGGATCACACGACATTATGGTGATACAGCCCAATCGATCGAGTCGAGATCGGATGCCATGCCGCACACATGGTGGTGATTGAGCTTGAAATTGTAATTGAGATAATGATTGAGATTGTAATTGTGATTGTGATTGGATTCTTTTGGGTGAGATGGCCTAGTCGATTGGCTTGTGATCGGACTTCGTGCTAAAGACATTGTGGTATATCGGTACTAAATATCTCCAAACCTAAAATACGGAAATTTACTTGAAAACTTACCTTGCTCCTAACTTGATGCTTTGGTATTGTTTGACACTTTTATTTTGATCCTAAACTAATTTCTCATTGTGTTGATACCCGTTCTATTGAGAGGATGTTTAGTCTTAAATACTAGTACTATTCCACATGTACTAACGTCCCTTTTGCTGAGGACGATGCATCTTTAACTGATGCAGGTGGTTCCATAGCTGGGCGACATTGATCAGTGATAGTGATACACCCTCTTCCCAGCTTACTTGGTGCGCCCACTTCATTTCGGGGTCGTGTATCTTTTGTTCGTTATGTATTATGTTTTGAGGTGTAGTCGGGACTTGTTGTAGGCACTATCATAATACTCTTTTATATCTACTAGAGGCTCCATAGACATAGTGTGGGTTGTATATTGGTGTTAGGAAAGTCAAACTAGTAATTTCGTATTTGCATCACATGTTCCACTTCAAACTATGAAAGTGTATGTATTTTGAGACTTATAAATAACATAGCTAATGGTAATGAATAGGTGTTGTCCACACTACCTTCTCATTATCTAATTAATGAAATATATCATCTCTTTATTCAAGGGTAAGTTCGGGTGGAAAGCATTGTACAAGCTTGCTTGACTGGGGTAACTCGATTGAGTATCGATTGTGCTCCCCGAGGTCGGGGCGTGACAATATGAGATCATAATTTATGAACAAGGTGCACAAGAATAAGAAAATGGAAAATACGGATGGGTATTTTTAACAATTAAAGTATCACCTCCGCTGAAGGGGAGCCTTGGCGTAACTCGCAAAGTTGCTGCCATCTGACCAGGACGTCACATATTCAAGACATGGAAACAACCTATTGCATAAAATGCATGGTAAGGCCTCATACAATAGACCCTTGTGGTCCGGCCCTTCTTCGTACCCTGCGCATAGCGAGAGCTTAGTGCACCGGGCTGCCCTTTAAAGTATTACCGTGGCTAAAACAAGTGTATTAATCTCGTTCACATAGCCACAAAGTGATGGATCATAATTCATATACAATACATCCCAAAAATAAGGCATATTAATAGCCTTAGGTTTATTTCGGTCACAAACCATGGATAGCACCCGTGTTCACGCTCGTCACATTATATACACGTTGCTTTTCACATAACACAAATAAATAATTAAGGCCAAATCCTAAGGGGTATTCCCCCACACATGGTTAGACAAGATATTTACCGCAAATAGGCCCAAAACAATACTCTATAAATGCCTTACCGCATGTATTAACCTTCGGACGACTTGAATCTAGCTAAAATAACTTAGTACTATCAATAAAAGCCATAGGAAGCAATCCCTAACAATATAGCCTGGGTCCACACCAAGAAATCCAGCAAAACTCACAAATCTCGAAAGGCGAATCAAACCATACAAATTTTATCCAAATCTGTCCCATAATCGTGGTTCAAATCCCAATTTTCATTTTAGAAAAGTTTTGCCAAAATCCTTAATTTGCTCACTTAGATTCATAATTGAAATACTAACAAGGTTGTTATCATAAAAAATAACAAAATAAGAGTCAAATACACTTACCCCAATCCAAATCACAAAAATCTTATCCAAGATCACCCAAATCAAAGCTCCCAATCTCAGAACTTGATAAAATATCTCAAACCCTCAAAATAGAGTTATTTAAGTCTGTCAGGGGTACCCTTTGCAATAGCCAGACATACTTTGCGATCGCAAATCACAAGCCACCAACCGCCTCCAGAAACCCCTATGCGAACGCGACAACCTGGATGCGATCGCGATTCATCAACCTCCTAATCCTATGCGAACTCGGAGCCTTCCTGCGAACGCAAAGGCCAACAAATCTGAACTCCCCAGCCAGACACAAGCACTATGCGATTGTGATATACCAATGCAAAGGCAGAGTATCAGCCCCCTAAGGGCTCCGATCGTGACATACCCTACAAAAATGCGATGAAGAAAAACTGCCAGCAACTAAACTCACTCTGCTATCGCGATTCCTTATCTGCAATCACGATTAACACCAGCACACAAAAAATCAGCAACTCCAAACATGAGTGGCATGGTCTGAAACCCATCTAAAATACACCTAAGGTCCCTGGGACCCCGTTCAATCGCTCCAACCAATTCAAAAACATAACATGGACCTACTCAAGGACCCAAATAACACAAAGTAACAATAAAATCACGAATCACACACCAATTCAAGCATAATGAACTAATTCAATTATTTGAATTCCAAACTTAAGCCGAACATGCACAAAAAACTCTGAATGACCTCAAATTTAACACACAAGTCATAAATCACCATAAAAACTTATTCCAAGGATCAAAATCTCAAATGAACATTGATTACCACAAGTGAACTACGTGTCAAACCTATTAACTCTCTTAGGCATTAAACATCCAACTTTCTCCAATTTGAGTCAAATCAACCTAGGAACCTCTAAGTCCAACTAGACATACGCCTGAGTCAAAATTTATCACTTAGACCTAATGGAACCATCAAAACTCTGATCCGAGATCAAATACGCAAAAATTTAAACTTTATCAAGACTTGTAACAAAGACTTCCAAACTAGTAACTAATTATTCCAAATCACACCGAAATCTTCCCGGAATCAAACCAATAATGCATCCAAGTCGTAATACATCATATTAAGACATTCTAGACCTCAAATCACCGAATTAAATGCTAATTCTCAAAACGACTAGTTGGGTCGTTAAATTCTCTGCCATCTAAACATTACATTCATCCTCGAACATGCTAAGGGACTTTCCAAAGCAATCAAATCACTGTATAAACTCACACAACACATACTCATGGGTGATCCCATGTCATCGCAATCCATATAAGCCTGTCAACATAATCTAGCTAAAGATCCCTTCTTTACCCTTAATCAACAAACTTTAGAACACAATTGCCAACATCCGAAATTCATTATAACACCTGGACCTTGCATCTATACACATTATAAATCTAAACGAACTACATCAAGCCATTACCTTATTTCAGATACAAGCACACAATATACCACATAACCAACATACTCATAGTAATATTGTCCGACCACAATTGGTGCTCAATACTAAACCCGGTACTGATAACAAACCTCATATCAAATAAAATCTTGTTCCAAACCTTCACAATGCTGCTAATGATGTAAGATAGATGGGGAAACTAATAAACACTCACCCTATCAATATGTCGTGCATTTCTCTCGCTCGACTAGAACAATTGTCAAACTCTAAGCTTATTAATGATATTCTTATTCAAACATATCTTATCTAAGTCCAATTGCACTAATTAAAGGTCCAATGATCTCATCTCACCAAGTAAAAGTTATTCGACCGACAAGCCACACCAAATGCTACCTAGTCACATGCAACGCAACCCATGCACCCGACAAGCAACAACTCGAATATAACCAATGATGGAAAGAGAACTAAATAACAGAACCACCATACCAGTCCCATAAATACCACCACAAAGCACAACACTATGAACCTATCTCATAAGGAAGAAGCAAAGTACAAAAAGTAATCACGAAGAATCATGTCTTATCATGACCCCGTTGCAACACATAACCCGATCCAAACATACTGCAAGTCTTGACATTATGCGATGCAAGCCCCAAGTTCTACCCATACGCAAATTCGAACATCCTTAAACACCACATATAAATCTTGAACTCATTAGAACATTATCAAAAGTCAATCGCATCACTCTAATATCTAATCCCAACTAATATATGTCGAACAACCCACACTCTACCACTATATGAATATCCAAAAGAAACAACTAAGCGATTCCTTTTCCTTGCACATTATATCCACAATAAGTATCAAACCTGAATTATGTCAAGACCCTTACATACCCATAAAGTGCAGCACATCAAACACTCAACCAATATTTTCTTCAAAGTCATCCTAGAAATCATCCTTTTCAAGTCATAGCTAACCCAAAAGTGTCCCTTAGTCCAAAAATTGATATAACACATGACTTTGCAACTCGATCGTCGATAGAAGACACCCCCACTTGGCTCGAAGCCATAGAATAGATTGTCTGTATCCTGTAGTATTTTTCCTTCATAGCCGCTCTGATCCTGCACTGTTGATCAACTGAATACATCATAAACTTTTGTAAAACTAGTCATAAAGCACTAGAAAGACTCCTCCAAGTGCATATTCACCCTTGTAACAATTTTGCTAACTTTCTAAGATCTTCTCGCAGGAGATAACCCACTTGCTTTGCCTCTGATGTTCGACCTATATCTCTCTATGGCCCTACTACAATCACAATGGCTATGCAACCAATCCTCTTTAGTCCATACTCGTCAACCAAATATACAAATCCACTTCATCTCGTAAATAAACAACTGGCTGAACTACGAATACATCCATATCTAAGCCAGGACAAAACATCAAAATAATGATCAAGCATCCATAGCCTCTCCCATTGCATAGTGACAAAACAAGAGCTATAGACATGGTCCACCCCCAATCGAATCCTCAACGAGAATAGACACATAAATAGGTGAATCTAGAAAATCACAAGACATAATCGAATAGGAAGCTGTATAGGATGACACATACGATTACGTACAACCCAGATCAATAAAACTGATGCATCTCTATGATTGATCGGAACAATACATGTAGTGATAACATCTGATGCAACAACCTCAAACTTATCGGGATAGCATAACAACGGACCTGACCTATTCTTCTAAGATGTTCTATACCCGCATGTCCTCCACCTCTAGCTAGTTGTGCAGGTGGAGTAGCCACTGGAGTGTAACCCATAACCAGAGTACCGTGCTAAATTCCACTGCTCTAGAGTTTATGGAAATCTCTCATAACGTGCCTAGTATCACCACACTATAATCCCTCTGCGGGCGTGGCTAATGGTGCTTAGTTGTGCTAGATGACCGGATAACTATTGTATGAACCCCATGCAGAAGGTACTCTAAAGGATGGTTGTCCGATATGAGTACCTAGGGGTCCTTGTCTAGCTGGAGTATTATAGGTAACTTGAAGTGCAAATAGAACTAGACGACCGGCGAAGCCTCTGCAATGGTAGGTCAGTGCGGAAGAGAAGAAACCACTAAATCCTCCATAACCTCGAGGCTTCTTAGCCTCCCTATACCCATCTCTTGCCCATGGATATGCTTCAACCTCCTAGCAATCACCACAACCTGTTAGAATGGAGTCAGTCTCCAACTGCCATGCTATCCCAAATAAGAGGTTATAACTAAGTCCTTCAAGAAATCTACGGACTCTTTCTCTCTCACACAATGGAAACCAAAGCAAGTGCATTTCGAGATAACTCTTTAAATCTCATAGCACACTCTAACTTATTGAATAACTCATCCCTGCGAGTCTATGGAATAAACTCTCTCGAGAAAATATCAGAGAACTAAGACCAAGTAAGTGGTGCCACGCCAGCTGGTCTACTCACATCAAAAGTCTTCTACCATGTATAGGACGGCCCCATCAACTAAAAAGTAGTAAAGTTAACCCTGACCGCCTCTACCACACCCATAGTACCGAGAATACAATGACACCGATCAAAGATATCCTATGCATACCTAGAATTCCCTCCACTAAACTGGGGAGGATGGAACATCTGAAACCTCTCAAAACTCCTTTGCCCCTCAGCCGACACAACTGTATCCAGCTCGAGCTAAATTGCAACTACTCGCTATGCCAGTTAAACACCCAGTTTCTGATAAGCATGAGCTAGCTGCTCTAGTGTATGGGCGGCAGGATTCTGAGCTCCTAGAAGAAGCTGGTGCAACTAGAATCAAGCCCGCCTGAGCCAAACTCCCAAAAATGTTCAGAAAGTGCACCAAAGTATCCTAAAGTCCAGGGGTAGCAATATGCCTCTAGTGTGCTACTTGTTGCTCCTCAACTATTGCTTTAGCATGTGCTCTAGTTGTGGCACATGCCCTTTCTCTACCCCGTCCTCTCATGGCTCCAGAAGGGTGCACCCTGCTCAACTGATCCGGTAGCAGGTGTCCTCACTATCTACAAGAGAATATAAAGACAAAAGCTCAAACCTCATAATCGATAAAACCGTATGATAATGAATGAAAGAAGTGAATTTTTCCTAATAATTCTCTAGGCCATCAAAAATAAGTACAAATGCCGATCCACAAGACTCTACTAAACCGGCTCATGACTCATAGAACCTATGAACCTAGAGCTCTGATACCAACTTGTCACGGTCCAAATCCACATAAGGTCATGATGACACATAGTCTCAAAAATTAAGTAAGACGATCACTTACAATAGTTAAATCAATAAAAACATGATATAGTGAAACATAGTTTAACATGAATGCGAAAATAGAGGTAATAAAAGCCAAGGTGGCAATAATCATAACATCTTCCCAGAACTAGGTAGTACATGGTCACTAGCTCTAACTGAATACATAGAAATATCTCAAAATAAAATACTGTTCGAATAGAGATTGGCAAAATAAATATAAGGAAAGGGTTCCAAGGGACTACGACTATCAAAGTAGCCCTACCTTGAATCCTCACGATCAAAGAAACTCTCACTGCCTCGATCTACTACCTCTAACACCTGTATCTGCACAAACATATGCCTAAATGTAGTATGTACACCATAGTTGGTACCAGTAAGTATCAAGATTAATCTCGGTGAAGTGGTGACGAGGTTTAACACATGTAATACTCACTAGTCAAAATAGCATGTGCTTAGATCAATATTGACAACAAAAGTATAGCAGAACAATAATAGCAATAACCTTTTAAAAACAAATGATAACAAATGAATGCGAATAAACGCTCAGTTTCAACAAGTCATCACAAAGAAGCACACACAATTAGCAACTTGCCCACATCCCCGACAATATCACAGTAGCCACCAGTATCGATCTGCCTCGACAATATCACAATAGCCACCCGTATCGCTCCACCCTGACATTATCACAATAACCACTCGTATCACACCGCCCTTATGATATTACAATAGCCACCCGTATCACTATGCCTTGACAGTATCATAATAACCACCCTTATAGCTCCGCCCTGACAATATCATAATTGCTCCCCCTATCACACTGCCTTGGGAGTATAATAATAGCTGCCTGTATTGCTCCACACAACAATAATAGCAGTGAAATGCCACCCTTATACTCCGCACAACAAAATCGATCCATGCAAAATTTCCATATGTGCCACAATGCCACAAAAACAATAATACCAATGTTTCATCAAAGATATGAGATCATAATGCATCAACAATGTGTACACGAACATGAAAATAGTAAAATACGGATGGGTATTTAACAATTAAAGTATTACCGCGGCTAAAATAAGTGTAGTAATCTCGTTCACATAGCCATAAAGTGATGGAGCATATTTTATATACAATACATCCCCAAAATAAGGCACATTAATAGCTAAAGGTCAATTCCAGTGTCAATCCACACATAGCACCCGTGTACACGCTCGTCACCTCGTGTACCCATTTTTTTCACATAACATAAATAAAAAATTAAGGTCAAATCCTAAAGGGATATTCTCCCACACAAGGTTAGGCGAGATACTTCTCTTAAATAATCCCAAATGAATACTCTAGAAATTCCTTCACACAAGAATCAGTCTCTGGATGGCTTGAAGCTATCCAAAATAATTTAATAACATCAATAAAAGCCATAGAAAATAATTCAAACAATAAAGCTCCGAACTTTTGTCAAAATAAAAATTCAACCAGAACGACAACATAGGCCCACAAACCAAAATCCGATAAAACTCACAAATCCCAAACTCCTTTTTGAATACAAGTCCAACCATATTAATTTCATCACAATCCAACTCCGAATCCAATTTTTTCTATTTTAGAAAAGTTTTGCCAAAATCCCTAATTTTTTCACATAGATTTATGATTAAAATGCTAAACAAATGGTGGAATCATAAAAAATAACCAAATCCAAGTAAAAAATACTTATACCAATCTAATTCGTGAAAATCTCTTCAAAAATTGCCCAAATCTGAGCCCCAATCTCAAAACATGATAAAATAACTCACACCATCGAAATAGAGTTATTTTAGTCTGACAGGGGTACCTTTCGCGAATACGGGATCCCGCTATCGTGAAGCACTAGCCAACAACAGCCTCCCAAAACACCTATGCAAACGCGAAGATCTGGACACAATCACGATTTATCATCCTTCCAAGACTATGCAAACACGACGCCTTCCCGCCAACGCGAAGGCTACAACATTTGACCTTTCTAGCCTGACACAAGCACTATGTGACCGCGACCTACCAACTTGAACGTGGAGCACCAGCTACCCAAGGTTCACGATCATGTCATGCCCAACGCGAACATAATGAAGGAAAAGCTCCAGCCACAAAACTCACTCCACAATCGTGATTCCTCATCCGCGATTGCGATGAACACCGGCACACCAAAAAATCAACAACTCCAAACATGAATAATATGGTTCGAGACCCATCCAAAACACCAGAGGCCCTCAAGACCCCCGTCTAATCAGACCAACCAATCCATGAATATAACATGGACCTACTCAAGGCCTCAAATCACATAAAATAACATCAAAACCATGAGTCGTACACCACTTCAAGCTTAATGAACTAATCGAAATTTTTTAATTCCAAACTTACGCCGAACATGCCTAAACAACTCGAAATGACATCAAATTTTACACACAAGTCATAACTTACCATACGAACTTATTTCAATAAGAATTCCAAACGACCACCGATCACCATAAAGTCAACTAGAGGTCGAACCTATCAACTCTCCAAGCGATCAAACTTCAAACTTTCACCAATTAGAGTCAAATCTACCTAGGACCCTCCGAATTCAAATCCGAAAATACGCCTAAGTCCAAAATTACCATTCGGACCTTGTGGAACCATCAAAACTCTGATCCGAGATCAAATACATAAAAGTCAAACTTGGTGAACACTAATAACTTAAGCTTCTAAACTAGGAACTAAGTATTCCAATCACTCTGAAATCTTCAAGGAACCAAACCAACCATGCATGCAAGTCGTAATACATCATATGAAGTCACTCACTATCTCAAACTACCAAACGAAGTGCCAATGCTAGAAAAAACTGCTCAGGTCATTACAGCAAGTCTGAATACATAATCACAATTGTCCGTGCGAAAACAAAATAGATAGAAGATAAATAAGGACATGGAATCCATGTTCTTCATATCAAAACAGTATGGTAGCTCACCACAAAGTCTCCAATAATACGCTCTTACTCAACTCAAAGAGTACCACAATACTAGTCTCAAAACTTGCACAAAAATATGCAGAAATGTATTGTGAGTACACCACAATCTATACCCAGTAATTATCAAGTCTAACCTCGAATAAGTAGTCGCAAGGGTATAGGAATCAAGGTATTTACAACACAGAAATAATACAAGTGTGGATTTAAAACAATATATAGCCTCATGATCAAGATGTATCAAGATATAAACAGTTAAAAGGCATAAAGTGTGCTTTTCCAATTCAACAGATAATTATAACGTTGCTCACGTATGGCATGTAAAGTAAGCATGCTTCAATCAGTGGAGTCAAGGCTCCCAAGTAGCATACATACATATATATATACATATATAAACATATATATATATATATATATATATATATATATATATATATATATATATATATATATATATATATATATATACACACACATATATCTATGTCATGCAACAATTAACATTTATTCTAAATGAATAATGGATGTCTACGCATTCTCAAGACTCTATATAATGCCATGATCAGTAGACGATGCATGTACCGCAATACAAAATTCATGTATCTCGATAAAAAATCTATCACACTAATGTGAAACAAAATCTATGTATCGAGTTGATACACCATTAAAGAGGAGCTTAATAACATCACACATTCAAGTGTTCCCTCATCATGTCCCGCTCCATAACTATTTAAACTGCAAGACCTTGCCTCTCATGCCACAACTTCAGTCTAAATCAACATCCAAATATAATATATATGAATATTCCCAAGAAATAATTGATAAAATATGCACAAGGATTTAATAATAATCACGCAGATATGTGCTCATGAAATTTCTATGAGACTAGAGATGATTCAAGCAAGTCAACATATCAGGAACATGTTCCCATGCCATCATAAATAATCATAGACCTAGGCATGATCTCTAACATGAATAAAAGAGTGAACGCAATCATGTAAGCCAACAAATCATTAATCAGGATGAAGACATAATCAAAACAAGGCATAAAGCAACTCAATTCTACCCCGGGTATGATATAAACTTGGTCAGTGCATATACCCTCTCCACCACGTATATACACCATCACCAATACCTTAAACGCATAGAAATCAAGTCAAATCCTAGGGGTTTCCCTCTTAACAAGGTTAACCAAGAGACTTACCTCTTTCTAGGCTAGCTTCAATCACAAATCATGTCAAAATCTTGCTCTAGCCCTCTAATCACATAAATCCAAGACAAACATTATCCAAGAAAGTTAAATAATGCTATAGGAACCGATTCCTATCCATAAATCTTTGATCTTTGAGCAATTTAAAAATATCAACAAAAGTCAACACGGGCTTGCATGCCCGATATTAAAAACCAATACAAAAATCCAATGACCCATAACGTGCCGAGTCCAAATATATAGTTTGTTTCTAAATCCGAGTCCGAATAGATGATCAAAACTTCAAAATACACTCACTTAAAGTGTACACAAACCCCTCGATTTTTCTTTTAAAATTCCATATTTGAGGTGTAGAAATCCATGTAGATTCTTGAAATATAATAATAAATAGGTTGAAATCACATAGCGGCTTGCCTAGTATGAAAATCCCTATAAAAAATCACCCCTCTTCAACACAAGCACGCAAAATATAAAAGAATGGGTAAAATTTCCGTAATAACTATAAGGTTGCCTAGAAATACTGTTCATGAATGCGGCACAAAAATCTATTGTCCAGGAAAGTTCTATATGTTATCACGTCTGTGCACCACGTTTGCGAAAGACAACATACCAAATCACCGTGAACGCGAGCCCTGTCTCGCAAACGTGATAGCCAACGAGCACCCTGCTTGATCCAACTCTAAGCGAACATGACCATATAACGTGAACGCTGAGGTCTTTCTACCAACAGCTCGTGAACAGGAGGCAAACCATGCGTATGCGAAGCATAAGACTCTAGCTTCCAAAGAACATATCGTGAACGCACCACTAGGACCCCAAACACGAAGCACAAATGCCTAACTGGCCAAAATCCTTCTCTACGATCGCGAAGCTCTGTAGAACACCAGCAACACTGCTACTCCAAACTCAACAAAAATGGTCTGAAACTATCCAGAATTACAACGAACCCCTTGGGACCTTGCCCAATCATACCAAAAAGTCAAAATACAGTATCCAAACTTATCCAAAGTCTCAAAACATTGCAAATAACATCAAAACCACGAATCTAAGTTCAAAATTACCTTCTTAACTTCCAAATATTTTAACTTCGCCAAACTCCTCTGAATCATATTTAGACATTCCGGATTACTCTGAAACTTTACACACAAGTTCCAATTAACTAAATGAATCTATTCAAGGTCTCAAAACCATAATCTTAATATGATAATGCCAAAGTCTACTTTCTGCCAAACGTATGAACTTTTCAAATTCTTCAAATTATGAACTTTCAACAAATAGAGCTAAAACCTTCTAAGAAGATACAAATTCAAATCTGAGCATAAGACCAAGTAAAAATAACCATATGAGCCTACTAAAACCATAAAATCCAAATTCCGAGGTCATTTACTCAAAAGTCAAACCTTAGTAAACTCTTCCAACTTAAAGGCTTCCAAGATGAGAACCATTCTACCAAATACATTTTAAACCCTGTGAACATCAAAACCAACCAATAAAACTAATGCATCTCTATGATTGATCGTAACAATACATGTAGTGATAACATCTGATGCAACAACCTCAAACTTACCGGGATAGCATAACAACGGACCTGACCTACTCTTCTAAGATGTTCTATACCCGCATGTCCTCCACCTCTGGCTAGCTGTGCAGGTGGAGTAGCCACTGGAGCGGAACCCATAACTGGAGTACCGTGCTAAATTCCACCGCTCCGGAGTCTATGGAAATCTCTCATAACGTGCCTAGTATCACCACACTATAATCCCTCTGCGGGCATGGGTAATGGTACTTAGTTTGTGCTAGATGACCGGATAACCATTGTAGGAACCCCATGCAGAAGGTACTCTAAAGGATGGTTGTCCGATATGTGTACCTAGGGGTCCTTGTCTAGCTGGAGTATTATAGGTAACCTGAAGTGCAAACAGAACTAGACGACTGACGAAGCCTCTGCTATGGTAGGTCAGTGCTGAAGAGAAGAAACCACTAAATCCTCCATAACCTCGAGGCTTCTTAGCCTCCCTATACCCATCTTTTGCCCATGGATATGCTTCAACCTCCTAGCAATCTCCACAACCTGTTAGAATAGAGTCTTAGTCTCCAACTGCCATGCTATCCCAAATATGAGGTAATAATTAAGTCCTTCAAGAAATCTACGGACTCTTTCTCTCTCACACAATGGAAACCAAAGCAAGTGCATGCCGAGATAACTCTTTAAACTTCATAGCACACTCTAACTTATTGAATAACTCATCCTTGCGAGTCTATGGAATAAACTCTCTCGAGAAAATATCAGAGAACTAAGACCAAGTAAGTGGTGCCACGCCAGCTGGTCTACTCACATCAAAAGTCTTCCACCATGTATAGGACGGTCCCATCAACTGAAAAGTAGTAAAGTCAACCCTGACCGCCTCTACCACACCCATAGTACCGAGAATACAATGACACCGATCAAAGATATCCTAGATATACCTAGAATTCCCTCCACTAAACTGGGGAGGATGGAACATCTGAAACCTCTCAAAACTCCTCTGCCCCTCAGCCGACACAACTGTATCCAGCTCGAGCTAAATTGCAACCACTCGCTATGCCGGTACAACACCCAGTGTCTGATAAGCATGAGCTAGCTACTCTAGTGTATGGGCGGCAGGAGTCTGAGCTCCTAGAAGAAGCTGGTGCAACTAGAATCAAGCCTGCCTGAGCCAAACTCCCAAAAATGCTCAGAAAGTGCACCAAGGTTTCCTAAAGTCCAAGGGTAGCAATATGCCTCTCGTGTGCTACTTGTTGCTCCTCAACTATTGCTTTAGCATGTGCTCTAGTTGTGGCACGTGTCCTTTCTCTACCCCGTCCTCTCATGGCTCCAGAAGGGTGCACCCTGCTCAACTGATCCGGTAGCAGGTGTCCTCACTATCTATAAGAGAATATAAAGACAAAAGCTCAAACCTCATAATCGATAAAACCGTATGATAATGAATGAAAGAAGTGAATTTTTCCTAATAATTCTCTAGGCCATCAAAAATAAGTACAAATGTCGATCCACAAGACTCTACGAAACTTGCTCATGACTCATAGAACCTATGAATCTAGAGCTCTGATACCAACTTGTCACGGTCCAAATCCACTATAAGGTCGTGATGACACCTAGTCTCAAAAATTAAGTAAGCCGATCACTTACAACAGTTAAATCAATAAAAACATGATATAGTGAAACATAGTATAACATGAATGCGAAAATAGAGGTAATACAAGCCAGGGTAGCAATAATCATAACATCTTCCCAGAACTAGGAAGTACAGGGTCACTAGCTCTAACTGAATACATAGAAATATCTCAAAATAAAATACTGTTCGAATAGAGATTGGCAAAATAAATATAAGGAAAGGGTTCCAAGGGACTACGACTATCAAAGTAGCCCTACCTTGAATCCTCACGATCAAAGAAACTCTCACTGCCTCGATCTACTACCTCTAACACCTGTATCTGCACAAACATATGCAGAAATGTAGTATGTACACCATAGTTGGTACCAGTAAGTATCAAGACTAATCTCGGTGAAGTGGTGACGAGGTTTAACACATGTAATACTCACTAGTCAAAATAGCATGTGCTTAGACCAATATTGGCAACAAAAGTATAGCAGAACAATAATAGCAATAGCCTTTTAAAAACAAATGATAACAAATGAATGCGAATAAACGCTCAGTTTCAACAAGTCATCACAAAGAAGCACACACAATTAGCACCTTGCGCACATCCCCGATAATATCACAGTAGCCACCAGTATCGATTTGCCTCGACAATACCACAATAGCCACTCGTATCGCTCCACCCTGACATTATCACAATAACCACTCGTATCACACCGACCTTATGATATTACAATAGCCATCCGTATCACTATGCCTTGACAGTATCATAATAACCACCCTTATCGCTCCGCCCTGACAATATCATAATTGCTGCCCCTATCACACTGCCTTGGGAGTATAATAATAGCTGCCTGTATTGCTCCACACAACAACAATAGCAGTGAAATGCCACCCTTATACTCCGCAAAACAAAATCGATCCATGCAAAATTTTCATATGTGCCACAATGCCACAAAAACAATAATACCAATGTTTCATCAAAGATATGAGATCATAATGCATCAACAATGTGTACACGAACATGAAAATAGTAAAATACGGATGGGTATTTAACAATTAAAGTATTACCGCGGCTAAAATAAGTGTAGTAATCTCGTTCACATAGCCGTAAAGTGATGGAGCATATTTTATATACAATAGATCCCCAAAATAAGGCACATTAATAGCTGAAGGTCTATTCCAGTGTCAATCCACACATAGCACCCGTGTACACGCTCGTCACCTCGTGTACCCATTTTTTTCACATAACATAAATAAAAAATTAAGGTCAAATCCTAAAGGGATATTCTCCCACACAAGGTTAGGCGAGATACTTCTCTTAAATAATCCCAAATGAATACTCTAGAAATTCCTTCACACATGAATCAGTCTCTGGATGGCTTGAAGCTATCCAAAATAATTTAATAACATCAATAAATGCCATAGAAAATAATTCAAATAATAAAGCTCCGATCTTTTGTCAAAATAAAAATTCAACCAGAACGACAACATAGGCCCACAAACCGAAATCCGATAAAACTCACAAATCCCAAACTCCTTTAGAATACAAGTCCAACCATATTAATTTCATCACAATCCAACTTCGAATCCAATTTTTTCTATTTTAGAAAAGTTTTTTCAAAATCCCTAATTTTTTCACATAGATTTATAATTAAAATGCTAAACAAATGGTGGAATCATAAAAAAAATAACCAAATCCAAGTCAAAAATACTTATACTAATCGAAATTGTGAAAATCTCTTTAAAAATTGCCCAAATCTGAGCCCCAATCTCAAAACATGATAAAATAACTCAAACCATCAAAATAGAGTTATTTTAGTCTGACAGGGGTACCCTTCGCGAATACGGGATCCCGCGATCTTGAAGCACTAGCCAATAACAGCCTCTCAAAACACCTATGCAAACGCGAATATCTGGACACAATCGCGATTTATCATCCTTCCAAGACTATGCAAACACGACGCCTTCCCGCCAACGCGAAGGCTACACCATTTGACCTCTCTAGCCTGACACAAGCACTATGTGACCGCGACCTGCCAACTTGAATGTGGAGCACCAGCTACCGAAGGTTCACGATCATGTCATGCCCCACGCGAACACAATGAAGGAAAAGTGCCAGCCACAAAACTCACTCCACAATCGTGATTCCTCATCCGCGATTGCGATGAACACCGGCACACCAAAAAATCAACAACTCCAAACATGAATAATATGGTTCGAGACCCATCCAAAACACCAGAGACCCTCGAGACCCCTGTCTAATCAAACCAACCAATCCAAGAATATAACATGGACCTACTCAATGCCTCAAATCACATAAAATAACATCAAAACCATGAGTCGTACACCACTTCAAGCTTAATGAACTAATCCAATTTTTTTAATTCCAAACTTACGCCGAACATGCCTAAACAACACGAAATGACATCAAATTTTACGCACAAGTCATAACTTACCATACGAACTTATTTCAATCATAATTCCAAACGAACATCGATCACCATAAAGTCAACTAGAGGTCGAACCTATCAACTCTCCAAGCGATCAAACTTCAAACTTTCACCAATTAGAGTCAAATCTACCTAGGACCCTCCGAATTCAAATCCGAAAATACGCCTAAGTCCAAAATTACCATTCGAACCTTGTGGAACCATCAAAACTCTTATCCGAGATCAAATACACAAAAGTCAAACTTGGTGAATACTAATAACTTAAGCTTCTAAACTAGGAACTAAGTATTCCAAATCACTCTGAAATCTTCAAGGAACCAAACCAACCATGTGTGCAAGTCGTAATACATCATATGAAGTCACTCACTATCTCAAACTACCAAACGAAGTGCCAATGCTAGAAATAACTGCTCAGGTCATTATAGCAAGTCTGAATACCTAATCACAATTGTCCGTGCGAAAACAAAATAGACAAAAGATAAATAAGGACATGGAATCCATGTTCTTCGTATCAAAACAGTATGGTAGCTCACCACATAGTCTCCAATAACACGCTCTTACTCAACTCAAAGAGTACCACAATACTAGTCTCAAAACTTGCACAAAAATATGCAGAAGTGTATTGTGAGTACACCACAATCTATACCCATTAAGTATCAAGTCTAACCTCGAATAAGTAGTCGCGAGAGTATAGGAATCACATATAGCCTCATGATCAAGATGTATCAAGATATAAAACAGTTAAAAGGCATAAAGTGTGCTTTTCCAATTCAATAGATAATTATAACGCTGCTCACGTATGGCATGTAAAGTAAGCATGCTTCAATCAGTGGAGTCAAGGCTCCCAAGTAGCATACATACATATATATATATATATATATATATATATATATATATATATATATATATACAAATATATCTATGTCACGCAACAATTAACATTTATTCTAAATGAATAATGGATGTCTATGCATTCTCAAGACTCTATATAATGCCATGATCAGTAGACGATCCATGTACCGCAATACAAAATTCATGTATCCTGATAAAAAATCTATCACAATAATGTGAAACAAAATCTATGTATCGAGTTGATACACCATTAAAGAGGAGCTTAATAACATCACACATTCAAGTGTTCCCTCATCATGTCCCGCTCCATGACTATTTAAACTGCAAGACCTTGTCTCTCATGCCACAACTTCAGTTTAAATCAACATCCAAATATAATATATATGAATATGCCCAAGAAATAATTGATAAAATATGCACAAGGATTTAATAATAATCATGCAAATATGTGCTCATGAAATTTCTATGAGACTAGAGATAATTCAAGCAAGTCAACATATCAGGAACATGTTCCCATGCCATCATAAATAATCATAGACCTAGGCATGATCTCTAACATGAATAAAAGAGTGAACGCAATCATGTAAGCCAACAAATCATTAATCAGGATGAAGACATAATCAAAACGAGGCATAAAGTAACTCAATTCTACCCCGGGTATGATATAAACTTGGTCAGTGCATATACCCTCGCCACCACGTATATACACCATTACCAATACTTTAAACGCATAGAAATCAAGTCAAATCCTAGGGGTTTCACTCTTAACAAGGTTAGCCAAGATACTTACCTCTTTCTAGGCTAGCTTCAATCACAAATCATGTCAAAATCTTGCTCTAGCCCTCTAATCACATAAATCCAAGACAAACATTATCCAAGAAAGTTAAATAATGCTATAGGAACCGATTCCTATCCATAAATCTTTGATATTTGAACAATTTAAAAAAATCAACAAATGTCAACACGGCCTGCATGCCCGGTATTAAAAACCAATACCAAAATCCAATGACCCATAACGTGCCGAGTCCAAATATATAGTTTGTTTCTAAATCCGAGTCCAAATAGATGATCAAAACTTCAAAATACACTCACTTAAAGTGTACACAAACCCCTCGATTTTTCTTTTAAAATTCCATATTTGAGGTGTAGAAATCCATGTAGATTCTTGAAATATAAGAATAAATAGGTTGAAATCACATAGAGGCTTGCCTAGTATGAAAATCCCTATAAAAAATCACCCCTCTTCAACACAAGCACGCAAAATATAAAAGAATGGGTAAAATTTCCGTAATAACTATAAGGTTGCCTAGAAATACTGTTCATGAATGCGGCACAAGCTTCGCATTTGCGAAGCACAAAAATCTATTGTCCAAGAAATTTCTATATGTTATCACGTTTGTGCACCACGTTTGCGAAAGACAACATACCAAATCACTGTGAACGCGAGCCCTGTCTCGCAAACGTGATAGCCAACAAGCACCCTGCTTGATCCAACTCTATGCGAACATGACCATATAACGTGAACGCTGAGGTCTTCCTACCAACAGCTCGTGAACAGGAGGCAAACCATGCGTATGGAAAGCATAAAACTCTAGCTTCCAAAGCACATATCGTGAACGCACCACTAGGACCCAAAATACAAAGCACAAATGCCTAACTGGCCAAAATCCTTCTCTACGATTGCGAAGCTCTGTAGAACACCAGCAACACTGCTACTCCAAACTCAACAAAAATGGTCTGAAACTATCCAGAATCACAACGAACCCCTTGGGACCTTGCCCAATTATACCAAAAAGTCAAAATACAATATCCAAACTTATCCAAAGTCTCAAAACATTGCAAATAACATCAAAACCACGAATCTAAGTTCAAAATCACCTTCTTAACTTCCAAATATTTTAACTTCGCCAAACTCTTCTGAATCATATTTAGACATTCCGGATTACTCTGAAACTTTACACACAAGTTCCAATTAACTAAATAAATCTATTCAAGGTCTCAAAACCATAATCTTAATATGATAATGCCAAAGTCTACTTTCTGTCAAACGTATGAACTTTTCAAATTCTTCAAATTATGAACTTTCAACAAATAGAGTCAAAACCTTCTAAGAACATACAAATTCAAATTTGAGCATAAGACCAAGTGAAAAATAACCATATGAACCTACTAAAATCATAAAATCCTAATTCCGAGGTCATTTACTCAAAAGTCAAACCTTAGTAAACTCTTCCAACTTAAAGGTTTCCAAGATGAGAACCATTCTACCAAATACATTTTGAACCCTGTGAACATCAAAACCAACCATATACACAAGTCATAACACATCATATCTACACAAGTTATCAAATTGACAAATTACATAGCAAAGCTTGAAAAGACCAATCGGGTCATTACAAGAAGTATCCTATTAAAGATGAATAGCTAGGTACTATATAGGTTCCTGAGGAGTTTATTGTTACCTCTATGCTATGAGACTTTGGTTTGTATTATGGGGTTCTTTAAGAGCATGGATTAGGCAGGAGTAATTCTCGTAAATCTAGCTACTGCTCATGCAGAAAGAGGAGTCCAGACTCCATCTTCACACTCCAGACCAATAACATCCTCCTAATCTCCAGACCCCAAGGATCCAATCTATTGAGGGACCAAAACCTCTTGTCACCCTACTACTAACTAGTGTAGTGAAGCCACGCTACTAGAAATTAGACCTATTGTGATGGTTCAAAAACCGTTGCATAAGGAATTAAAACCGTTGCCATAAAGGTATTACGACGATTTTGCGGCCGCCACAACAACTATCATCGCAATAGAGCTATTGGGACGGTTCTATGTAACGATTGCACAACCGAAGCCACAGATGGTCTACTGCAATGGTTATTGTTTGAATGATATTGCGACGAGGCTTTATACAATAGAGATGGTTAAAAACCGTTGCAGTAGAGTTTATTTTCAACTATTGTTCAGGCTATTGCTACGGTTATTTTGTAATATTGCAGCGGTTACTTAATGCTAATACGACGATTACGTTCTGCTATTGCAACGGTCACTTTTGGCTTATGCGATAGGGTTTCATGCTATTGCAACAGTTATAAATGATATATTGTGACTGGTTATTTTCTGGGCTACTGCAATGCTTATCATATCTCTGTTGCAACAATTATACAAACTAACAATGTAACATACCTTGAAATATATATATAATTTACGAGAAAAATTCATCTTTAAACAAAATCAGAATTCATAATAGGTGTAATATCCATAAAAGCAAAACATTTAACAATATCTGCCAGTGAATTGGAACACATAAGTTTCCAAAGTGTACAAAAATAAAATATTTCTAGTTTCATCATAAATCAACCTAATACCCCTAAGTAGGATCTATATCTTCATCACGTTGGTCGCCTACTTCAAGTTCACCTACAAATAATCAAAAAATAAACAATTTAGCAAAAGTTCTATATAAGGATTTCATTTAAAGATACGTATATTAATGTCATGACACATGGTAAGATTACACAAATTGACAAATACACAAGGCCAAACCCATATGCAAGCCCCTCTAACTTGGGGAAAAAAAGAGAATTAGCGTTGTTACACAGTCAATAATTTTCGTAGAAGTAATAAAGAATGTACATGGATGAAATTTGAGGCATATTTCATTGAACTAGTTTAAATATATAGGCATTTTGTCTTTCTCATAGGCTGCTGGTCAAAACAATATGACTATCATCTTTAGTGGCAAAGCATTTCTGACTTTTCATACTTGTCTTTAAAGTCAAATTATTATATATAAAAGCTATAGAATATTTAGCATTTGTTTGGCTAAAACTCCATCATAAGCTTCTTTTAGTTACAAGGTACAAGAAACTGATATTCTGTAAGTTCCAAAGATGTAATAGCACAATTGCCAAAAACTGAAACAAAGAACATAACCAAGCTGACATCAAAAACCAATACGGTTTACACCAACATCATCAACCAAGAATAAAAATGCCTAGTGTTAGCTCTTGCGCAGATAAGAAAATCTAGCCTTTTCAATTATCTCTTGATTTACTTCTCCAGTCAATAATTACCACTGCTCTTAAGAGCCCAAAATTCATGCCCCAGTCTCCAATGTAGAGCCTTTGTAGATAATATATTTTGCTATCAGTTGATTTCCCAGCTCCTATGCAAATATGGACACCTCAATTCAGTAATACATAGCATACATTTATATAGTTGTGGGAGGTAAGTGTCAACAATCATCTTATCGTAGGGCCAATACTAGATAATAAACAATGCACAAGTAAAAGAAGAACTCATATTCTATTTTCAAGTTTACTTGAGTTCGTTCATTTTTATCGGATTAGAATGTTTCTTGAGATTTGTGAAGTTTGTTGGCAGATAAAACTTCATGTCCCTATATTCGCGGCCAGAGGACAAAAAATTCAAACAAATAATGATGGTAAACTCACTAACATGCCCATGATTTTTATCATCTTGCTTTACTTTGCTGAAAGGATGAAAAAAAGAGAGGAGTAAAAACAACATGATGATAATAAAGCAACTTTTAGAAATTTTGACGATTGTTGTGTGGGGAGCAGAATCAATGTTTTTCCTTAGAGGGTAAACAATTATCAGTCTCCCCAAGGAATGAAGAGATGGGACATAAAAATACTATCTACATAAAAGGAATGCACGATATTTGAAAACATATAGTGCTAGCTAGTACAATGGCAAAAGGTATATTACTGAAAAATGCACTAGAATGCTCATATAAATCAGCACTCAAATCTAATATCCTAGACTTTAGACAGAGTCCAACATCAATAAAAACATAAGAGAAATATTAGGTATATAAGTTAACAAGTCTTACACCCTAGCGACACGTGAGTCAAACATCCCATATCACGTTAGGTATATAACTTAACAACTTTTGGCCTAATGCATGGCCAACAAAGAGTCAAACATCCCATATTCAGAAGCAATATATGTTTTTAGCCCCAACAAATACTTAGCTGAGTACGATTCAAGAAAAAATTCAAACTAAGCTCCAAATATGACTCTTCACCTTTGAGGCCATATCGATAACTAGCTGGTCAGATTGGTAGCCTTTACAAAAGGCTTTTCAGATTGACACATCCTCAAAACCTGAATCTTGCACTAGGAAAAACAAATAGATTTTACTGTGTTCGGCAAGCAACTAACTGAAGCAACCAAACGAGCTAAATAACCAGCACTTTCTCTATTAGAATCCCCTCGTTCTCGGAGACTGAACGAAGTGGCACCAGAAATCAGAGACTTCAAGGGGAAACACAAAATTAAAAATACAAAATCTCAATAGAAATCACACTCAATCCACATACTTCAAGGGGAAGTATTCCTCCCAATGGAACTCACTAGCCCCAAGCCAAAACATGCCCAAAAAAGGATCAGTAGTGTATATCACAAAGTGCAGGTAGTAGGCTTGCTTCACTACTCATGTCTTTTGGCTCAGAAATGTTAACATGCCAGTACTATGTAGAGGGGAGTTCAAGTACATGTTCTACTGGCTTCACTGGAAATTTGATTCTCAGAGTTCTTTTATGTAGGTTCAGAGTATAAGAACAATGCACAAGAACTTTATGTAGGTTCAGAGTCTAATCATAACAGTTTGAGTCATGAAAACAGATTATTCTAAGCATCAGAGACAAGCCTTTTGACAAACAATATTCACAAACTCAAACCAGAGTATTACCACAGTAAGGTCAGAATTGTGATACATAGGTGAAAACATACAATCCTTCAAACTAAAGTTAGGTGGTAGTCTATGAACTTAACCAAATTAACAATGGCAGGTGTGGACTCAGGTGCAAAAGATTTATAATATAACAAAAGAAGTCTCACATAAATCAAACAGTCACCAAATGGCTGTTGTCAGTACTCACTATAGAGTTTTTATCCTAACCAAGTTATGTTCAGTCATGAATGCAAGTTCCCTATATTCTATCATATAAGATTTGTGTACATAATTCTTTCTTGTGTTCCCATATTTACCAACCATAGCATACACTGCCCAGAAAGCGAAGCGCTTGCTTTTAAAAGTGAAGCGGAATTTAAAAACTACTAATAAAGGATATCAAATTGGGCAGAAATTTTGGGCAGAAACTGGGAAAATTGGGCAGAATTTTTCTAAAAAAAAAATCGCCAGCATTTCGGCGCTCTTTGGACGTTTAGAAAGAAGAAGAAGAAGAAGAAGAAGAAGAAGAAGAAGAAGAAACACTAATGTAGCCTAGGAATAAAGTGATGCTAACCTTGATCGTTACTACCTGTAGATGGTCGACAGATCAGTTGATTAGCAGCTTGTGGTGCAGAGGCAGCTTCTCCTCGTGACGAAACAGACAATGTTGCTAGTATGTTTGGATTAATTAATCCTGCACGCTGAAGTTGAGCAATTACATCTGCAGTAATTTCTTGTCGCATAGTTCTCTTTTGTTCCTCCATTTGTTCCTCCATCTTTCGAATCCTTTCTTGCATTTCTTGCACTGTATCATTTGTGGCATTTGAAGTAGGCATGAAATGGCCCACTTTTCCTTTCAAAGTAGTCTTTGTAACCCCTCGTTCATATAATCTTAAACGTCCTGGATGTTCTGGACCCATGACAGATGAAAATGCATCAACACACTGACTGTCATCTACACTTTGTTGTGTTTCAATTTTTTTCATTTCAGCCTAACAAAGAAAATTCAACAAAAGAATTAAAGTAAATAAAAAATAAGGAAGAAGAATAAATAAAATAATCTCATCTAAAACTTGCATATGGATAATATTCATACAATTTTACTAGTTGTATTTTCGTCCGAGTCCTTGTACACACGCCCAAATTTTCTTACTCTTGTGGCCACAAACATCTCCTTAAGTGATACAGGTTCCTTTGTTTTTTCCTAGTCGCACGAAAATGGATATAAGTGATCTTTAAAAAATATAATAGATATAATAATAAATAATAGTACACACCAATTTATTACGGATTAAAGCAAAACTTATTTTCCCAGCAGTGTGTGGATCCGTCAACTTTTTTTGATTCTCCTTGTTGATTTCGGATTATCTCTACAAATAAAATAAATCAATACAATACAGATAGCAAATCTCCCCAGAAAGCACACACATTAAATCACTAAAATATACTATTGTACCCCTCACATCAATTATTACCAATGCCAAGAGAGAACATATAGGAATCTTTATTGTTTATATAAGAATATTGTGCATCATGGACTTCCTTGTATATTTCACACATACCCTGTGACTGGAAACAAGGAAATTCATACTACTTTTGGAATGAAATGTTCACGCTCTTTGCTTATTGAACTATATGTGATCTTATTCATGTAGTATCTTTTTAGAGAAATTTCCTATTCTCTGTTCCTAAAATGAATACTCTAAGAAAAAATCTTCACAATTGATAATTTTAGTATCACATTACCAACTAGGTGCTACCGAAATTACATTTCATACTATTTACAACAACAACAACTTTTATGCCTCAGTCCCAACAAATAGAGAGGGTTTAGCAGCATATCTAGTACAAAAAGGGAGCAGGACTTGATGGTTCTTTTCGCTAAAAAAGTACAAAATGCTTCTCTTCATCTTGTTTGTTACAACTAGTAAGGAAGTAGTGCAATGGTTGCACTCACCTCCGGACAATTTTACGTATAGTTCGTCAATACCTGCACACTGTTAGCTTTCAGTCCTATGTTCCTGCATTATTATTCTATTGTCTGTTTTAGCTCTAATTGGTTGTATCAGTTTGTCAATATTTCTTGTTGCAACCAATCTATGTTTTATAGAAGCATGGTTGAGGTCAAGTGTTGGCATGCATTGTCTTAAATTAGAACAGAAAAAGTTACATGAATACGAAATTCAGTCCGGATTTAAAAATCATGTAGAAACTTAAGTTCTCAATCCAAAAATATATCATACCCTGCGTCACACATCTGGTAATGACTTATCACAGTTCTAAGCCACATTTCACACATGATATATTGCATAAAACACTAATAAAGATATGAAATTCTAGCCAGATTTTAGATAAACATAAAACTTAAGTTCTCAATCCAAAATGATATCCTAACATAGGTCACAGATCTGGTAATGAAGTAATATCATAATTCAAAGACACAATTCACACATGCTAAGCTACCAAATAACTAATGTCAATCCAGATTTTAAATTCACATAGACATAGCTGAGGTCACAGATCTTATAATGAACTAATATATAAATGCAGCTTAATTTTCTATCACAATATAGCATATAGTATTCTTCAATCTACTGCACTGCAGCATGATCAGATTATCAAAACCATCAGACCAAGACTTTTGCTACTATCTATTTGAAATCCTTCCCCATATACGGTTAGTCAACCTGCTGTTCTGGAGAAAGCACATGTCCTTCTTTCAAATAACTATATATCTAGAGCTCTTTCCCTTGAAGTTGTATTCTTGCCAGTAAGTTTTCATCTTGATTATCTTTCATAATTTCCAGCACCAAACTACAATTCTGCCGAGTTAACTGTTGTTTAACCTAATCACACTATCAAAAATGAACCAAATGACAGATTTACCTGTAGTTTATCAGAACTCCACAGTTACTTCCCATCACACCAAAATAACCAAATGACATATTTACCTGTAGTTTATCAGAATTCCAATATTTCAGAAGCTCTTTAAACTGATATTCTGGTATATAATTGGGCCTTTTTGTCATTCGAACTTCATCATTTTGATAGGCATCATAGTGATCTTTCTTCAGTTGACTTTTATGTCTTCTCCAAGAATTTCCAATTGAAAATAAAGTCCATTTTTTTTGCAGCATCAGGAATATCATACTTCAACTGCAATTTGATTTCATTTGATTAGCAGAAATTGTAACATACTTTTAACAAATAACTGAACATTTGGATCGGAAATTCAAACCTTGGTATATGTCCATAACTCATCTTTTGTGTCCATTTTCCTCAAATCCAATATATCCAGCGGGCAAAGAGTTGCATTCCTTGCCAATGTACGAGGAGGCTACCAAACTCTCTTACATCTTCTTTAGTAGGACCAATGGGCTTATTCAAATTGTTAAGTGTGATCACCTTACGCGTCTTTCGGCTATGGACACTTTGTGTCTTGCCTCTTTTTTTTGGGAGTTACAGGACCAGAAGCTACAACAAAATACAAAAAATCAGAGTTGATGGATGAATTCAGTAAGGTTCTAAGTTATGTAAACTTACCTTGTTCTTCAGATTGTTCATTAGTTGTAGGAGTGGTAGAATCTATTTGCATCTGCTGATCATCTACAATGTGCCCCTCTACAAATTGCTCCTCTACATGTCGTTCATTTTCTTCAGATCGTTCTCCTATTGTTGGTTGTTATTCAATTAGTTTTAGCAGATGCTCTTTCTCTGACCGTAGAGCTTGAACGGTTTCTTTTGCTGTCAATGACATTCTCTTTTTTTTGCCAAACATGATAAACTTCCAGCTTGAACATATGACGGGTTTTTTCCTTTTTTGTTTTTTCTTGAAGACCCTTCTTGACCCATGACATCTAAATCTGTGTAAGTTTAAGAAAATCAAAGCTAATCAGGTTAGAAAATGGAACATAACAAAGAAAAAAAAAGGAAGAAAAGGCATGAAAGAGAAAGTTTGTTCCACTTACTTGAAAGAGAAACTTTATGCAACTTACTTGAATCTACAATCAGTAACAATTGCTGGTATAAAACCTGTAAAATTAAAGCAATTCAATAGAGAGCTGTAAGGAAAAAACAAATGCAAAAATTCTAAAAGCATACAAACAAGAAAAACAATCACATAATATTTTTAAAAAATGGCATTATTACTCACTAAAAAACAATGACGACTATATATTTAAAGAAGTTCAGAAGATCATTTATTAATCATCAGCCTCCATCCAATCCCAATCAGTATCATCATAGTCATCCTCCTCTTCCGATGTTTCCATAGTTGTATCTTGTGATTGAGAAGGCATATCAATGATATCAGCAGGTATATCTTCTCTCGACCATCTGGCATTCACGTCGAGACATATATTTGATGAACCAATATCATCATTAGGCTCTCTCCAAAATGTTTCTCCAATATTAGGACAATTCTCTTCTTCCAAATCATACAAATCAACAGGGACTTTATTTCTTGCATAATAAACATCTTTCTCAATTGGATCCTCCACATAAAAAACTTGATGTACTTGAGATGCTAGTACAAAAGTATCATCTGTACTACATTTTTTGTTGAAGTACACCCGCGTTAATCCATATCCATCAATTTCATTATGAAACCAATCACATCTAAATAGTAAAACACTAAAACAGTCCCAATAATCAATTTCAATTATATCCCGAATAGCTCCATAGTAGAGAACCATTCCACCGATAGGATTTTGGTCCCTAGCACTAGCAAAACTATCTGTTGTTGCTGACAAAGTCACTCCATTATTTTGAGTATTACGTGGAGCATCTCTTTCCATTGTATGAAATCGATATCCATTAATGAAATAGGCATTATATCTTTTAGCCACTGTGTTAGGCCCTTTAGCTAGCCATCTTAAATGATTGGGCACTTCAACATTTTTAACTTTCTCTCTAAGCCAATTTTCGAATTCTCGACTATGAATTCGTGCTTTTAGCCATGCATTCCCTTTAGTATGACTGTCAATGAAATTCTTATGTTCCCTGTAAGTATAAATATAAAATTTAATCATTAGACCATAGGAGATACTGTTTAAAATATCTTATCATGAAAAAAATAAAGTTTAAACTACAAATGACAGTTATATATTTTATCTTACTTGATAAATGCTTCAACTTGTTTATATCCAGTATTGAACAAAACATATCGATGTGCTTCAGACCATAACTGTAAATCCATGTCAAAAGTCTTGCCTTTCTTTTTATTCAAACTTCCGATTGGATGGCCTATATTAGGAAATATAGGTGAAGAATCATCTCTCTCTATTTGAATGCCTTCATCATCTTCAGTTTGATAACGACTGAATCTTGTCTTCACCCCATCATGTAAGTATCTCGAACAAAAGTTCAAGCACTCTTCTGCCAAAAATCCCTCTGCTATTGATGCTTCTGGATGAGCTCGATTACGAACAAATGCTTTGTACTTACACAGGTTTCTCTCTAAGGGATACATCCAACGCAAATGAGTCGGACCGCCAAGCTTAATTTCATTCACTAAATGGATAGGCAAATGTGTCATTATATCAAAAAAGGTTGGCGGGAAAATGGTTTCGAGGTCACATGATATATCTATAATTTCAGACTGCATTTTATCAAGATCACTTTGCCTTATAACCTTACTACATATGGTTCTAAAATAATTTCCCAACCTAATCAAGGCCAAAGAGACATTCTTGGGTAACACTTTTATAACCGCAACTTGGAGCAAGTAATGCATTATGAAATGAGCATCATGGCTCTTGTATCCTGATATTTTCATCTCCTCCACTTGCACTCGATGTGATATATTTGAGGCACACCCTTTTGGTAATTTGGCATTCTTTAAGACGGTGCAAAATAATCTTTTTTCTTCCGGTTTCATGGAGTAACAAGCTTTAGCAAGATGAACTTTTCCATTTTTATCATCTTTTAATGGTTGAAGCTCCTTGCGTATCCCCATTTCTTGTAAGTCATAACGAGAATTTACATGATCCTTGGACTTTCCAGGTATATCTAACAAAGTACCAAGCAAATTATCACATATATTCTTCTCTATATGTATCATGTCAAGATTGTGCCTCAATTTATTATGTGCCCAATATGGTAATTCAAAAAAGATGGATCTTTTCTTCCACGGACCGTCATTACGCCGAGGCCTTTTCTTTTGGTCTTTTCCAAAGATATTATTGAATTCACGTAGTTCTTCGAGCACTTCTACCCCCGATAAGGGAGTAGGCATGGCTCGATGCTCCTCTTCACCATTGAATGATTTCTTATCTTTCCAAAATGGATGATCATGCGGTAAAAATGCCCGATGCCCTAAGTAACACATCTTACGACTATGTTTTAGATATTGAGAGCAAGTATCATAATTACAAGTGGGGCATGCCCATATCCCTTTGGTGCTCCATCCAGAAAGCATTGATAATGCTGGAAAATCACTAACTGTCCACAATAAGACTGCACGCATTAAAGATGTTTGGTTAGTTTCAGCATCATATGTTTCTACTCCCTTTTCCCACAGTTCCTTCAACTCAGCAATTAGTGGTTGTAGGTACACATCTATATCCTTTCCTGGAGAAGATGGACCTGGAATGATCATTGACAACATTATATACTCCGACTTCATGCAAATCCATGGTGATAAATTATAGTTCATTAACATGACTGGCCATGTACTATGGGAAATGCTCATGGTTCGAAATGGGTTAAAACCATCGCTTGAAAGACCTAATCTAACATTACGAGGATCTTTAGAGAAGTCCGGGTTCAACAAGTCAAAATCCTTCCAAGCTTCCCCATCAGCAGGATGTCTTATATTTCCATTTTTGGGTCATTCAGTGGCATGCCATATCATTGCTACAGCTGTTTCAGAACACATGAATATCCTCTGAACCCTAGGTTTTAAAGGAAAGTACCTTAAAACCTTTGCAGCAACTTTGGTGTTCCTATTAGTCAAGCCATCACGCATATTCTTCCATCTAGAAGATCCACACACAGAGCAATTATCTGCCTTCTCATTCTCATTCCAAAATAACATACAATCGTTGGGGCATGCATGTATTTTATCATAATGAAGACCCAAATCTTTTATCACATTTTTTGCCTTGTGAAAAGACTCAGGTAACTTAGCAAATGGAAAAGCATCTTTTATCAAGTCTAACAAGTCAGAAAATGCCACATTACTCAACCCATGAATGCATTTAAACAAGAACAACCGAATGGTGAAATCCAGTTTAGAGAAACTGTCACACCCTGGATACAGCTCTTGTTTTCCTTCCTCCACTAATTTAAAAAATCTCTTTGCATCTTCAGATGGTCCCTCTCTCACTCCTTCATGGCTCAAGTCACCATCTACATTTCTAAAAGTATCATGAAGCAGACCATCAATATCGTCATGCATATCCGAACTATCATCATCATTGGTTGGACGTGGCAAATCTCTCGAGGAAAACCCTTCTCCGTGAAAAACCCATTCGGTGTATCCATAAGTGAACCCATAAGCAACTAAGTGATCCTCCACCATATTTCTATAATGCCAGTAACGATTAAAACACTTTTTACAGGGGCATAATATTTCATTTCCTTGGAAAGATCGTTCAAACGCTTTATCAATAAAATCATTTACTCCACAAATATAATCATCGGTGGATCGTCGAAGACCCATCCAACTTTTATCTCCATTACTCATTGAATATCCTATGAGACACATACATAAGTAAATTAACAATTAGTAATCCTTGTTCCAATAAGCTACAATTGTAGCATTTATGTGATTTTGGATCAGTAAACCATTTAATAATTACTTCCCACTATTCCAAACTAATTGTAAATATTTATTGCAAAGCAGGAAGCCACAAGGAGTGCTAGACAAGTGAATAATTTAAACAGAAAAGAGAACACAGAATAGTAATAACCCCTAACTTGAACACAATAATAGATATTGTATTACGATCAACTTAAAGTAACGCGATGTATAGAGTTCAAATTAAACATAAGCATGCATGGTCAAAGTCGAAGTAATCAATCTTTCTTGAAGTAATCAGTCTTTCAGCGAGATGACTTGCATTGTGCAAGCTTTCAATAAGCAAATATATCATGAGAAAGATTGCAAATTAAACATTACTCCTATTGAGTGCAGGAGCAGTGATAAAAACTGAACAAAAAAAAAGAAAAAAAAAAGAAAGAAGAAGAAAAATGAAGAAAAAACAGCGCAATACAGCCTCTATTCTGTTGCAGCAGCAACGACAAACAATAAATCCAAAAAAATGGAAAGAAGAAGAGAAGAAGAAGAAAGAAAAAGAGAAAAATTCGACGAAGTCACAGAATCCAAATTGTCACATCACAATAATAATACCTGATGAAGAAATTTGAAGAAGAAAGGAAATGACTGGTCTGATGTCGACTAGAAGGAGAAAGAGTAAAGAAATAGCATCCCCTAATTTTTGTTTTAACAGATCGCTGCTGCTGTATCCTTCTTTTCTTTTTTGCAAAAAAGCGACGCTACAGCTAGCCACACGCTATAGAGAGGCAGAGGCGCTCGATAATACCATTTTCAGCTTCCTGCAAAAATTTGAGAATACATAAATCAGTTAACTTTGTTCTTTCAGGAGATCAAGAATTTGAAGTTAAAGAACTTTTCCCAGAAGAAAGTGCAGAGCAAATATAAGCAACTGCAAATATTAAAAAATAAGTTGAAGCACATGAGAGACATGTTTTCCATTTTCTTTAGAGTTGTTTAAAGATGTTCTCACCAGTACATGAATTTTGTTCTCTTTTGTTACGAGTTGACAACATACTGTCATACAAATTCGATATGTATATTCTTATAATATGACATTTTAGTTCTTTCTAACAGATAATGAATTATATATATAATCGTGCTAGACAAACTATTTCATGGTTTGAACTAGTTGATAATTTAACAGGTGTGGGTGCTTCCTTGGAAGAAAATAATGTAGATGTTATGGAATTGGAGTATGTTGCTTCAACAGGGTATAAGGAGAGGAATTTAGAGGCAAAACAATCCCAAGTTTCAGCTGTAATGAAGCACGCAAAAACAGAAATTGTGAAGCCTGGAAACTGCCTCAGCTGCCAAACGATTTACATTTACTCCTAACCTAAAATTAGGTCAGTCAACCATGCAATTCTTAATTTCTTATATAAATGGCGTGTAATAGATGACAGAGAGATAACATATTGCAAGAGAGAAGGCATATTAAACTCAATCAGGAAGGTGAAAAAGGATACTATTCCCAAACCAGTAGCATTGCAAGATAAATTATGCAGCAAAAAGGAAATTCGTAAGCATTTGTTTATTTATTAACAAGTACATCACTATGCTTGGTTTAGAGCACAACATTTGCTCATGCATAGCGCTCCATCAGAAACAGAAATTGCTTATCAACAGGAAGTCAAAATATTAAGCTACAGTTGTCAGGCGTACAACTTGAAAAAGAATATGTACATACATGTACACAACACAAGAAGACACAAAAAAAAAGATAGGCAGATACAATTCATAAGTTAAGAACACAATACTAGGCAATAACAACAAGAACAACAAGAATCCAGTTTATTCCCACTGAGGGTAAGATGTACGTAGCCTTACCCTTACCCTGGAAGGGCTGAGGAACTGTTTCCGGTAGACCCTCGGCAAACCAAAATATCTCTTGATATTTTGTATACGCTTGTGAGGGAAAACAAGACTAAATGGAAATGTAAAATATGGCAAGCAAGGATAAACGAGTGAAGGATAACTTCTACCAATAAGTTCATTGCTTCCTAGCAACAGTGGGAGACAACAATAGCTGAACAAGCAACGTTCGACCTATGGCAGCACATGAAATAGTTGAACAAGCAGCTTCTACTTTTTCTATCGCGCACACTGAAAATGTTGAAAATGCAGCACATGAAATAGTTGAAAATGCAGCAGAAACTATACCAACTGATCGCAGATGGGGTCATCCTAACATAATGCATAATCCTACTTTGCAAAATGATGGCATGTACACTATACCAACTGATCGGAGACGATGGCATGTACACTATACCATAGGCCTTTCTGGATTTCTCAAAGCAATTTCTTTTAGGTTATGCGCACCTACTTGAAGTAGCATTTGTGTAAATAGCCCTACACTATACTCTTGCTACAGATAGAACTCTGACAACTAGTATGAGGAAATTGATTACATGATTATAGATGAAAACTTATAGAATGATGCTATTTCACAAAAGCTTTACACTAGATCTATATTACATGATTATAGATGAAAACTTAGAGAATACTGAATTAATTAGAGATAAGTCTAGTAGAGACTTGGAACTGAGGTAAGTAATAGCCCTACCTACAATTACTTTCTTTGAAATTTCATGAATTTCATAAAGTTGATAACGTTTTATTAAAATATAGTTAAATTAAATGATTTGATAAAGATAGTATGTGTAGACAAGCCTACAATACCATATGCATATCATCTGTTTTGATAGAATGCTCCTTGCAAAGTACTGAATGTTCAAGATGGTCTTAAAATGTGTATAAGTGCATAAGTAACTTGTATCATATGAGCATGTATTGAACTTATTCTTTTAAAGCTTTAAAACATGTTTGACTTATACTTACATGTATTTACACAAATGCTACTTCAAGTAGGTGCGCATAACCTAAAAGAAATTGCTTTGCAAAACTATACTAACTGATCGGAGATGATGGCATGTACACCATACAAGTTTAAATCGGTCTTTAGAGGCAGATGAATTTGCAAAATGCTGAAAGGAAAATAGAAGAAATAACAGAAGAACTGCGGAATATCGAATTAATTCTATAGTTTTATAACCGCACTACATGATTTTATGAGAGAATGTCCCAAGACTCATCTTGCAATAAGATGCCTCAAGCCATAGGTGGATATAAGTGAAATGCGACTATCCATAATATTGATTTTCTTAAATTCCTTGGCTAATTGTATCCTACTGTATAACCAGAACACCCATTTTAGAACAGAAGAGCCAACGATACAGAAAACAAACACAAAAAGTTAAATCCCCATATATATATATATATACAGCAATTTTCTCCAACTCTACCAACTTTAAATTTTCCTATTTATGTTTTAGAATTCTGTCGACCTCACAATGGAGTTTTGAAGGGTAGTTGTCACTTTAATTCCTCCCAAACAGCAGTACAAAATAAACTTCGAATAAAATTTTGGCTCAAAGAATTGAAACCCAGTTTCTCAAACTCCAATTTTACTAAAACCCAAAAAAAATTTCATCGATTTTTTTCCCGGAAAACTGAAATCTTCCCCAAATTTGAGATACAAATTTCAAACCACACCAAAATTAAAAACCAAACATAAATTAGAACAAAAGATAGTAACTTCATAGAAACCCATTTGGGTATTTTGTAATCTTTTCCAGAAACACTTGAATAGAAAATCTAGAGATAGGAAACTTAGAAGCCATGGAGGAGTGCATGCATACCTATATGGGTAGAGAGCAATAGCGGTCGAAGCCTTTGCTGGTCGAAATCCTTCGCTGGTCGAAATCTCGCTGGATTTGGGGCTGGTTTTTGCTCTTGAAGAAGCTTCAATGGAGGGTTTTTCTCAATGAACTAAATAGAAAACCTTTTACATTGACTGGTCGAATTCTGTGGAACCGATTTTCACTCTTGAAGAAGCTTCATAGGTTTTTTATTTTGGTCGTTTTTGCTCTTGAAGAAGACACTCTGCTCTCTCTTTCCTTTAATTTCATATAATGAGTAAAAGAAGACGCACAATACTCTCTTTTACCTAATTTGATATAATTTTATATTTTTTTTAATTATAAAAATAAGCTTTCGCGGTTTTGTGAAATAGTGGAGGGAAATGAAATCCTCACAGAACCGTTCCCACAGAGTATTTTTACAAAACTGTCTCTATAGAGAGGTATTTGGCAACGGTTGTAATACTATTGCGACGGTTTCATTTTAATTCTGTCTTAACAGGCTTAAGCGGCTATTGCGACGGTTGTAACCCTTGCCATAGGCAATCTATTGCAAAGGTTATATAACCATTGGTAAATAACCGATGCAATAGGTTCATTTTCTAGTAGTGGGCCAGTAGTAAAAAACATTAGGTTTGTTGAGGATAATAAGATGATTAGACATGTTCCAAAAGTTGTCTGCTCCCTATTTTGATGGCGGTCATGTAGCTGATACTTAGGATTTTTTGGTCAGATGCATGAGATTTTGCATAATTTGGGCATTGTGAAGTCTAATGGAGTTGACTTTTTTCAGTTAAGTGGACTAGCTAAGAGATGGTGGTAGACTTATTAGCAAGGCAAACCATTAAGTTTCTTTCATCTTACTTGGACTCAATTTACGCATCTCTTCTTAGAGAAGTTTATTTCACTCACCAGTAGAGCTATATTGCCTGTTCAGTTTTAGAAGGTGCACCATACTGGTATGACTATCACAATATCAGATAAAGTTTATCAATTTATCACTTCATGCCACTTTGTTTTATCTCCACTAAGACTGAGAAGGTGAGAAGATTCATTGAGGGCTCAATGTTGGCATTAAGATTAGTAGGGCACGGGAGGCTGAGACCTGGAATTTTTGTGTCAGGATGTGAAGATAGCGTCGAAGAATGAGCATATTTTTTCAAGGTAGTGTAGAGAAGAGAAATTGGCCAAGAGGCCTCGTGGCCCAGGTAGTTTTAGTGGTGCGTCATCTATAGGCAAGGGTTTTTATAGGAGAGGTTATTCCGGTAGGACAGTTCAGCCAGCACCCTTGACTTCTCAAAGTATTCAAGTTAGTCGTAGAGCTGTTTTGGATGGGGTTGTTTTAAATGGCTTTTAAGACAAAAGCCATAAGTTAGGAATTCTAACTTTTGACTTTTGAAATTTGTCTTGTTTTTGTCATTTTAGCATAAAAACAAGTGCTTAAAGCACTTGTTTACATTATTCAAACACTACAAAATGGCTTAAAAGCTATTTTGGCTTAAAAGAACTTAAAATAATCCAATCCAAATGGGCTCATAGTTCTTATCCTACTACCAAGAGGAGTCATCATACGATGTATCTGTAGTACAAAGTTCTTTTAGTGGACATTCATGTTATTAAGGGAAGACTCTATTTAACAACCGCGTCCTCGTGAGGGTTGCTATGAGTGTTGACATATAGGGCATTTCAATAAGAATTTCCATATGTTGCAGAGTGGTATGCCTAAGTAGGGTAGTCAGGCCATGATCTCAGCCCTAATTGCTACACCACTAGCCCAGCTAGCTAGGCGTGGTGCTCATCCGGGTAGAGGTCATCCTAATGGTGAATGTCAGATAAGCAATAAACAGGCTCGTTGCTATGCTTATTCTAGTAGGCATGAAGTGGTTGCACTGATACAGTTATCATGGGTATTGTCTTAGTTTGTCACAGGGAAGCTTTACTATTATTTGATCTTTGTTATACTTATTTATATGTATCATCTTATTTTGTATCGTATTTGGGAATGTCTTGTGATTCTCTTGATACTCCTATTCATGTTACTACACCTGTTGGGAATTTCATTATTGATGATTGGCTTTATCATTCATACACAATCAATATTAATAGGTACGAGACATTGGTTGATCTTCTAGTATTGGATATAATGGAATTTGAGATTATTCTTGGCATAGATTGGGTCCCTATATCATGCTATTATGGATTATCACGCTAAGACAGTTCTATTAGCAATGCCATGTTTGCCTAGATTGGAATTCAGGGGGACACTTAGTCACTGCACAAGTATGGTAGTGTCTACCCTAAAAACTAGATAACAATTAAACTTATAATGTAGATTTAACGATACATAATTTCACCTAATGCCAATTGGTAAACGTAAAGATAAATGATGTAAATTGACAATAATGTAAAGCAAACCAATGTTTGGAAAGAGCCCTCGAGCTAGTTGTGCAACGACAGTCACAACATAACAAGCTAACAAGTAAGAGAATGTAAATCAAAGAGTAAATATTGTATTTCTTTGATCTGTGTGAATGTAAGGTCTCTACAAGATGATTATGACCCTCTTTATATAGTAGAGGAATCCTATTTAATGTAGAACTCTAACTATGAAAGTAAATCCCATGATTAACTATATGACCGCTCTTGATTTGATATGTTCTACGATTTATGCCATGATCTCCGGTCAGTCATAGATATCTCACATTTTTGTTATTGTGCTTTGCTCGAAGTCTATCATATTTGATCTCGGTCGCTGCTGGCCTTGATCTCGACAGGCACCTTGATTCTTGGACTCGATGCCTTGTCTTCGTACTTTGGTCTGATTCATTACGAGGCTACCCCTCGATGCAGTTCCCTTGTATCGATCAAATAGCGTAATCGGGTAGGCCCAATTTTAACTATATACAGATAGTCCCCTCATTTCTTGGAATGTAATGAGAAAAAACGAATTGGGCCTTCGATTTAATACCTTGATTCCTTATGAAGTAAGTGATGTAAGCGATCGAAGCATCCCGTCGGTACATTTCCCAAAATCATTAATGAGTGTCAGTTGGAGGTCGGCCACCAATGCCTTTGAACCGTCACCGTGAATCCTTAAATAGGTCTTCTTCTCATTTCCTCAAACTTTACTTTGGATTTTTCTTGTAATAATCTTCAAAATCCCTTTTGAGTTTTTCAAGTCTATCTACAAATCTTCAAAGCTTTTCGCATCTTCTAAGCCTTCCCGTTCTGCTCCATTAACAACCCTTTCTCAAAACACCAAACCTTATCCTCTTCTTCTTTTTTTACACAAAAATGGCGAAGATATCAAAAATTGTTCCTCAAAAGGAAAAAAGCCTCTTCATCGTGGGCGATCAGCGACAAAACACTGGTGGAGTCATGCCCTGAGGAATGCATCCCTGAGATGGGGTGTGACATTTATTCTGATTTCAATGTCGAGAAAAATTCTTTTGTCCCTGGTCGGTGTGAGCCAATGTCTGGGTACATGTGCTCGATAAGTTAGAGCGACCTTGAGCAGGTCAAGGAAGACTACCATTGGGAGAAGAAAGTGGTGGTGATTCCGTCTTCCGAGGATGATATTATTACCCGCGTCGAAGGGTTTCTAAGTGTTTACACTTATCCTTTCACGTTGGGCCCTGTCGATCCTATTATCATCGACTTATTCCGCCAATACCAAATAACCCTAGGCCATATCCACCCTTCCTTTTGGCGGATTGTCATTTTGCTTTGATTTTTTGTGATAAAAAAAGGAATGTCTTTCACCCTCAGCCACGTCATCAGGCTGTATAGGCCATGTCTTTTTCGAGGTAGGTTGATAAATCTTTAGCATCGGGCCACCAAGGTGTTATTCTTGAGCATGGACGAGGACAAGGATCAAGGGTGGATGGGCCAGTCCATTCAAGTGAAAACTTCTAAACTAATTCTAGTCGAGAAGATGCCATTTCATGAGAAGTGGATTATGGAGCATAAGTTCGATCCTTCCTTTATCTTTTATTTGCTGTTTTTTTCCTTTCACTTCTTTTTATCGACGTCCCTTCCTATGATACAGCGGTCGCTTAGATACCTGGTGCAATCCCGAACATCAAAAGCTAGTTTCGAACTGTATCTTTGACCTCCTCGTATGCAGAGCGCTCATGGAACGATTTAGCGAGGGGTCGATGGTACGCTAAAAACAACGGTAAACCTTTTTTTCACGTATCTGATGGAATTAAAATGTTTTTCTCTTATGCTTACTTAATTTCTTTTTATACATGCAACGGGAAAGATGCCGCCATGAGGTCCCCATCCAGGGACGAGGAGGTTCCGCCCCCGCTCCCGAAGCCGTTGAAGGAGAAGAAAAGAAAAAGGGTCTTACCTTTTGAGATTCCAAATCATAAAAAGGGCAAGGCTCGTAAGTAGAAGAATGACACCCCCGCCCTGTCTGGCGATATAGCTCAGCGACTACGAGATGAATACAAGGCGAAAGAAGATGCTGACTCTAAGCTGGTAGGACGAAAGAGGGGCACCATGGTTTTAAAGGCCAGTGAGACGATGATGATCGAAGAAGTTTGGCCTCGGACCGAGGATATCTCAAAGGGTGTCCCAAGAAAAGTCCCCAAGTCCTCGAAGGTAGAAGATGCCCCCCGCTGTGATGAGCAATCGGCGGATGTGCCTAAAGGGGCTGGTTCTGAGGCACTTCAGAATGAAGAGAACGCCCCAAGTGACTTGCTTGGGGAAATAAACATTGACGAATCGCCGCCGCTCCCCATATTTTTCGAGTGGCAAATTCAGGAAGCCAGGCCATGGAGACCCCCGATGTGAGAATGGCCCACGAGGGAGAGGATCTTTTCCACGGTTGCTTTATGGGAGTCGAAGAAGATTCAGATCTGGGTGATGCATCAAGTATCTTCGATGAGGCTCAGAGACTCCTAAACAAGGTAAAATTAGCTCCCATTATCATTATTATGTTTGCTTTTATTTCCTTTCGCCTGATTTCCTTTCTTTCTCCATAGGCCATGATGCTCTATCTGGAAGCATTTTATAAATACCAGGCCGAGCTGAACTAGTGTAAGGCCAATCTTAAAAGGCTCACAGAGGAGAGAGATTCCCTCAAACTCTTCATTAGGCAAAAAGAAGAGGAGATCAAGGACCTCTGAGCTGAACTGGCCAAAGCTCACAAAGAGCAGACCGACGAGATGGAGCAGGTAATGAAGAGTTTTCTTAGAAGTTCGATGTATCAATTTGGGGATGAAGACTAATACTTTGATCTTGTAGGTTCAATAGAAGGCTGAAAAGATCGAGCAACTCCGTGAGGAGGCCAACATGATGAAGGCAGAGACTGTGGGGTTGAAGCAAACTATATACCACCTTGCCTCGGAGAAGGATATAGCTCAGGCTCAACTGTAATTAACCGAACACCAAATCCAAAGCATGAAGGAGGAAAGCTTGGCCCGAGCCAAGAAAATTGAGGAGCTCGAGGCTAGGTTGGCTGTGGATCTAGCAAAGGCTGCATCTGAGGCGAAAAAAGTACAAAATGAATTGGAGGCGACCGTGGCCATCTACCAAGCTAATGCTGAATCTACTCAAGCCCGAGTGAGAGAAGTGGTTGGCACCGTTCAGACTCGATCATGCTGGGCTGTCAAGAATACCAAGTACCAGTCTCGTAGAGCGACTCTCGGGAGATCTATGCTCTTGGCTTTGACCTTGCTGTCAATATCGAGAATGTGAAAGTACGCGAGACCGAAGCTAAAACGCTTCTTTCTTCTGATATTGATGACTCCGGTAGAGCGAGTGGATCCGGGAGTGGAGAATCGGGATTAATTGGAGGTACTCCATTTCCCATGGCTACAATGTGCTCGTTCTCGCCATCAAGACCAAGGCTAGTGTCAGTGTGAGTGGGAACTGCTTGAGAGTTTGACATGTTGATTTCTAAAATCAAAGATACTTACGAGAATAAGCATAAAAGAAGTGTGTTTTATGAGGATTAATACTAGGCAATTACTATTATCCTTAGCCCAGCGGTGGGCGCCAAACTGTTTACTCTTAAAACTGGATAACAATTAAACTTATAGTGTATTTTTAAGGATACGTGATTTAACCTAATACCAATTGATACACGTAAACATAAGTGATGGAAATTGATAATAATGTAAAGCAAACCAATATTTTTTAAAAGAGCCCTCGCGCTAGTACACCCTCTAGCTAGTTGTGCAATGACAATCAAAATGTAACAAGCTGATAAACAAGAGAATGTAAATTAAAGAGTAAATATTGTATTCCTTTGATCTGTGTGAATGTAAGGTCTCTATAAGATGATTAGGACCACCTTTATATAGTAGAGGAATCAAGTTTAAGGTACAATTCTAACTATGGAAGTAAATCTCATGATTAACTAGATGACCTACCTTGATTTGATCTGTTCCGAGATTTACACCATGATCTTCGGTTAGTCACATATATCTCTCCTTTCCATTTTTGCCTTTGCTAAAGTATGTTATATTTGGTCTCGATCACTGCTGGCCTCGATCTCGACAGGCACCTCGATCCTTGGACTTGAGGCCTCATCTTCGTGCTCTGGTCTGATTCATTATGAGGCGACCCCTCAACACAGTTCTCTTATGTCGATCAAATAGCGTAATTGAGTAGGCCCGATTTTAACTGTATACAGTAGTTTCATTCTTTAACGTACAAGGCATGATTGAGAAGGTGTGCCTAGATTATCTAGCTTTTATTTGGCATACTAGTATAGAGACTTGTATTGTTACCTTAGTTCTAATTGTGAGTGAGTTTTCTGATATATTTATGTAGATCCATCAGAGATACCACATGATAGGGACATTGATTTTGATACTAACTTGGTGTCGCGCATCCAGTCCTTATCTATCGCACCATACTTTTTAGCTCCAGCCAAGTTAAAGAGTTGAAGGAGAAATTACATGATTTGCTTAGTAAGGGATTCCATTAGATCGAGTGTTTCCTCTTCAGATGCACCAACATTGTTTGTGAAAAAGAAGGATGGTACTATGAGGATGTGCATTGGCTATCGGTAGTTGAATAAGGTTACCATCATGAATAAGTATCCATTACTTCGTATTGATGATATGTTTGATCTTATTCATAGTGATAAAATATTTTCCAAGATTGACTTGAGGTTTGACTATCATCACGCAAAGAATAGGGAATTTGACATCCTTACGAGAACTTTTAGGACTCGTTATAATTATTATAAGTTATTGGTGATGTCGTTTGGATTAACTAATGCACCAGCAATATCCATTGAATTGATGAACTGAGTGTTCAACCTTATTTGGATTTGTTCGTCACGATGTTCATTGATGATATTTTTGTCTATTCATGTAGTTGAGAGGAGCATGAACAACATTTAAAGATTGTGCTTCAAATTTTGCGGGAGCTCAAACTTTATGTTAATTTCTCCAAGTATGAGTTTTGATTGTATTGTGTTGCTTTCTTTGGTCATATCATTTCTGGTAAAGGTATCAAGGTCACCTTAAGTGTTTTAGGGAGATCAAAATTAGCCTAGACCTACCAAAGTTATAGAGATTCCGACTTTTTTGAAAGTGGATGTTGCATCCCGATTCTATCAAGATGTATCCTGACTTGCGAGAATTATCAGTGGAGGAATATGAAAGTGGATGTTGCATACTCTTTTCACTTCTTGAATAGTTAGTAAGTCAAGTATGAGCATCAAGGACTTGGTGAGTTATCTTAGAGCATGATTATTCTCAAGTAAAAATGGAAGCTGATCACTATGGACTATGTGATGAGCTTGCCACATACTATGAGGATGTTGACTAGATCTGGTGATTATAGATAGGATCACGAAGTTACTCACTTTCAGCCATTCTGGACCACTTATATAGTGGAGCAACAAATATACCTTCAGAATATAGTGGTCGCATGGGATGCATATTTCTATCGTTTTTGACAAAGGATCACATATTACAATTAACTTTTTGCAATTTTCTCAAGATGTATTGGGCACTCAAGGTGAGCTTAACTAAAAAATTTAGTTACAAACCGATGGACATTTCAAGCAACTATACAGATACTCGAGGATATTTGAGAACTTCCCTACTGATTTTAGTGGCCGTCTAGATGATCAATTTCCTTTAGCTAATTTTTCGATAATAACACACGCTAGTCCGACATATGAATGATGCTATATAAGGCTTTATATGATCGATGATATCATTCTCTGATTGACTGGTTCGAGCATGATAAAATGATGTTATTTGGTAAAGCTTTAGTACAGTAGGCATTTGAGATGGCCAAGTTTGTATAGGGATACCTTAGGACAACTCAGAGTAGGCAAAATTCCTACGCAGACAAGAACAATTGTGAATTGGAGTTCATGGTGGGTGACCTGGTGTTGCTAAATATTTCCATGATGAAGGGTGTGATAAGGTTTGGAAAAATGATAAGTTGAGTCTGAGGTACACTGGCAAATAATAAGTCATTGAGCCAAGACTATTGGACATACCTTGTAGTAGAATTAGCGATAGTTCATCCGGTATTTAAGGCCAAATACATAACTGGACCCTTAAACTTGGCATTTTTTGTCACTTGGACACTTAAACATAGAGTTGTTCCTATCAGGCCCTTCAACTAAACCACATATGTGCCAATTAGACACATTGTAGACCATCTAATAAAAACTTTTATAAAAATTATTGGATATGTAATTAGTTGCACTTGTGTATTTGATAGCTTTTAAAACTTTCTTCTTTGCTTATGAAATAGTTGCATTTGTGTATTTGACAACTTTTTTCTTTTGCTGAAGTATTATTTTTGTTAAAAGCTGTTAATGTCAAAATGCAACTTCTATCAACCACTTATGCGTTCTAGTTTGTAAAGTTTTACTCTAGTAGCTTACAAGTGTCGTGCAAAGAGAACAAGCATGTAAAATGAGAATAGTCAAATCCATGTACACTATACTTTCTTTTAAAAAAAAATTAAGAGGAAAAATGATGGGTTCACGAGAAGAAGAAGAAGAAGAAGAAGAAGAGAAATAGAATGTAAGGTAAAAGTTGGCTTTAATTGGAATAATACATAATAATAATAATAATAATAATAATAATAATAATAATAATAATAATAATAATAATTTAAAAAAAATAATCCATAACATTTTTCTCATTTGCACATGTCTTTCCCCACGCACTCAATTATGTCACTACAAAGTGTCTAATTGGCACATATGTGGCTTAGTTAAAGGGCTTAATAGGAACAACTCTATGTTTAAGTGTGCAAGTGACAAAAAATGCCAAGTTTAAGGGTCCAATTATATATTCAGCCGGTATTTAATATCATGTATCTATTCTTTGGAGTATGTTCACGATCTAACACATGACACTGACGATTAGGTGACAGGTGGATCGTGACTTGTCCTATGAAGAAATTCTAATAGCTACTATATAATTGAGGTTGAAAAAGATTTCTTTTGGTCAAAATGTTATGGTGGAACATCGGACTGAGGAGGATACTTGGGATTCTGAGCATAACAGGAGTTGAAGATATCACAGCTACTTGACAATCCAGGTGTAATTTTTTCGAGGATGAAAACTTTTAAGAATGTAACATTCCGGACCTCTAGTTTTGAATATTTGTATTCCAATTTGAGTTTTGAGCACGTACATATGTCGATATTTCAGATGAGTTCCGAGGGTTTCAGATATAATTTATGCAAGCTGGAAGATTAGAAACTGGTGCAAAATTGTTTTCTACAATCTACTACAGATTCACAACCTAGGATATGGGTCTCGATCACGGAAGAAAGTTGACCAGGAAAATAGGATTAATTGGATCAGAGCCGTGTGGATGTTAGGTCGCAATAGCTGGACTTAAATTGATGCATTCGGGTTAGCGTAGTTTTGAGCCTAGAATAAGAATGACAAGTGTTCACGATTTTCAGACGTTTTAACTCCATTTTTAAGAGAACAAGCGACAGATATTGGATCTTTTGAGCGATGAATTGACGTTTTGAACTGAGGTAAGGAGTTCAATGATCACTTATTTGAGTTGAATATATAATTGCATATTTTGTTTTTACTTTCAGATTACGAGAAACTACATGGAAATCTATGGGATTCAGTCTTAAACCCCCTCCCTCCCCCCAAAATTAGTATACTGAGGAACTGAATAATTTTTAGGACTCCAATTTGAAAACTAATCCTATATTGCACTCTTAAATTATGGTCAATTCGAAAATATATGGGGTCCATAGATTTTACCTCCTTGATAGGAAGTTAACTTCTTTACTTTGATTAGTACTTAACTTTTAATAAATGAGTCCAGTAGAGATAATATTGATCTTGCATAGATTGGAGGCGTTCGATTATGATTGGATGTTGTAAATGATTGTGGAGCAGTAAGCTTATCTTGGTAAGAGGTAAGTCGACACATGACCTCTAAATGAGATTTCGTTTAAGCATGCTAGCTAGTTTCACAGACGTAATTTCTATCTGTCAAAACCAGCATATGCGGCAGTCAAGCCACCACACACCCAACTTCAGCCTTCTCACAGCCAAAATTACAGCAACTTTAGACTTAAAATATTTTTAGGTATCTTTCAACATAGTAAGTTTAGGAACGATTTAAGCAATAAAATTTATTAAAAGCAACAAAAAATTAATAAGAACACAACTTTTTCCAACTTGTATTTAACTTGAGCATACAAAAAACTTAAACTCAAAGTACAACCGTGTACAAAAGATCACTCTTGACCTTGGACCGTTCAGACATAGGACTCTTTCCTAACTCTCAAATGTGCTCCCACACGTTTTTCTCTTCTTCTCACAAGCATAAGGATGCTTCCCATTTATAACACATGAGATAGCCCCTTTGCCTTAAACTTGTCGCACTTAGGCTTAGAAACTTGTCCCACATAGCCCATTATTTTAGTCTAGTGTAGCTGACATCCCCCAACTACTAGGATCATGTAGATCATGCTAATAATATTAGAAACATGTACGAAAAATGTGCTAACAAAATCTGCCAGCTTTTAGCAAAAGCCAACTGTTGTCTATGTGCACAACATGTGCCGTGTAACCGCCCTTGACTTGGTCAATCTGAAGCTTGCTGTCCATGTGTGTGCCTTGATTTGAAATAGGCGCCAATGCCCTATACTTAGGTGCATTGTAGCCGCATTTTGCCCATGCACATGGCCCTTTTCCGCGCCCCATTGTCATGAAAAGTCTGCCTCGCGTGCATGCCTTCGTTGCACTTAGCCTGCCCTTTGCTCAATATGCTTTTTCCTTGTCTTGGAATCAATGTCCTATGCTTCGATGCCTTTTCCATGATCAAGTATCTCCCTTAGCCTGCATCTTATTTTCAAGCCTTTGCCAAGCTGCCTTGCCTCCGTCAAAGCCTTGGCCATCACTTGTGTGTTTCCCTTTTTGCCTTAGTGCTAGCTCGTGCACCTTAGCCTGGCAATACTCTTCCTTCCCCATGACAACACTCTCATGGGGCAGACTTGTCAAGTCAAGCGCAAAGTGACAGAGGGCTAACAAACCACCCGCACCCTTTGAAACTCGACCTCTTCATCGAGGTTAGCTTAATTTATGAGTCCTAAGGGGTTGACAAGTAACGCCCCTTGGCCTCCCTTCTCTTCAGACAAAATTACATTCACTCCAGCCACTTGTTTGTCGTTGGTCATTGCCTCCAATGCATACCTCTTGTCCGCGCAGTCATATCATTTAGCACTGCCTTCTTCGGGCAGTCCCTTGCTCGATGTGGCCCATCACAAATAAAGCAGCCACTGAATTTACTACCCTTCTCCTTGCTCTTTGAAGTTCCAGCCTCTTGCTTTTCCTTCCCCTTTTCTTCATTAGCATTGTTATTTTCATATTTCTTCCACTCATTTGCCTTGTATTTCTTTCTGGCGTTGGACTTTGAAGAAGAAGCATCTTCACCCAAGTGAAAATCGCCCAATGCATCAGCCGCAACCACAACACTTACGAGGTTTCGAATATTCTACCTATGCAACTCCAATTGTGCCCACTATTGCAGCCCGCTCAAGAAGTTGTGCAATTTATCTTCTTCCGACATATTATTTATCCTCAACATCAAACAACTGAACTCTTTGGTGTATGATCCAACTGATCCGGTGTGTTTCAGCTTTTTTCAGTTTGTCCCTAGGAATCCAAGACGTATTTCTAGGAAGGAACTGATCGTTCAATTTGTTTTTAAGCCACTCCCACGACTCAATCTTTGGTCTGCCAAAACATTCATCTTCAGTCACACGATTGTGCCCCCATAACTTAGCATCTGCACTCAAATACATGTTAGTCAAGATTACTTTCACCTTCTCGTCTTGCACACGAATAGCATAAAAGTACTTCTTCATATCCCAAGAAAATTCTCCAATTCACATGCACTCCTTGCACTACCAAATTCCTTGTGTTCAGGAGTTTTTACCTTGAGATGGTGAGCACCATGTTGAGGAGCATTCTCGCCCACAGCACGTCGCAGCACCACTGTCTCGCTTTTCAAATCCGTATTCTCTTGACTTAGTCATGCCAATTCTGCCTCCATGTAGGCAAGCTTTATCATGATGGTTAGAAATTCGTCGGCTTCAGGGATATTACCAATCAATGCCTCCAGTTTTGTTAGCCTTTCCCACAGTTTGTTATTACCACCGGCCATGTTCTCGAACAAGACCCACGAAATCTGCCTCTATGTATCATGTCTCCATCACGAACCTGCTCTGCTCTAATACCAGTTGTCACATGTGTGATTTCTGTACGTCAAAACCATCCTGTGCGGCAGTCAAGCCTCACGCACAACCTTAGCCTTCTCACAACACTTAGCCAAAATTACAACAACTTTGAACTTAGAAAAATAGAAAATTAACAAGAACACAAGGCAAAATATATAGAAAATTCTTTTCCCAACTTTGTATTTAACTCGAGCATACAAAGAAACTCAAACTGAAAGTACAGTTGTGTACAAAATATCACTCTTGACCTTAGGCATTTTCACTCTTAAAAATAGACTTAGTACTCTTCCCTATCTCTCAAATGTGCTCCCACACATTTTCTCTTCTTCTCACAAACATAAGGATGCTGCCAATTTATAATATATGAGACAACCCCTTTGTCTTACACTTGTCACACTTAGGCTTAGACACTTGTCCCACACAGTCTACTATTCTAGCCTAGTGTAGTTGATATCCCCCAACTTCTAGGATCATATAGATCATGCTAATAATAATGAAAACATGGTCTAAAAATGTGCTAGCAAAATCTGCCAGCTTTTAGCAAAAGCCAACTGATGCCCATGTGCACAACATATGTCGTGTAACCGCCCTTGACTTGGTCAATCTAAAGCTTGCTGCCCGTGTGCGTGCCTTGGCTTGAATTAGGGCCAATGCCTTGTACTTAGGTGTATTATAGCCTCATTTTTCCTATGCCATTGCCCACGCACATGGCTCTTTTACGCACCCCATTGTCATGACAAGTTTGCCTCTCGCATATGCCTTCGTTGCACTTAGCCTGCCTTTGCCCACTTCGTTTTTGCCTTTCCTTGGCATCACTTCCCCATGCCTTGATGCCTTTGCCATGATCAAGTGCCTCCCTTAGCCCGCATCTCATTGTCAAGCCTTTGCCAAGCTATCGTGCCTCCGTCAAAGCCTTTGTCATCACTTGCCCGTTTTTTTTTTCCTTGGTGCTAGCTTATTCACTTTGCTTGGCCACACTATTGCTTCCCCATGATAACACTCTCGTTGTCAAGCTAAGCTCAAAATGGCAGAGGGCTAACGGCTAACTAGTGAGTTATATATGACATAAATGCTTATGTGACTATATACATGAAGAGACAAGCATATACACAGGAACTTGTTTGTTGTACTTGCTTTATATATGAGCTTGTTATAATATATGAGATATTTATGCATGTTGTCGTATATATAAGTATACTAATCTCTTTGCACGTGCATTGCACGTGTATGCCATATCATATTTATATGAAATATATATACTAAAAGTAGAAGTGCATATTCGAAAAATATTAATTTAGTGCTAATACAAATTGGAACGGCCGAGCTAGTATTCTCGCGTAACCTTTACATCTTTTATCAATAAGTCAAAAGGCATAATCTTCGACAAGCTCTAAGTCAATTTTCCAGCCATTACACTATCAATTAAATTTTGATATATCTCCCTGTTGAAATTTGATTGCTCCAGTAGACGTTGTTTGAAGCAACATTCTTTGATAAACTTTATCTTCTCTATATATATCCCTCAAGCACATAACAATATTAATTACTCTTTGGCATAGTTTTCTTTCCATAATTGGTTTCTCTTTTCGAAAATATTCAAGCCTAGTTTTTTTATTTTAATGTACATGTCATGTACAAGATTTTCAACTTCATCGTACACGCCTAAAAGTAATATTTATTTATACGTATAAATAGAAGAGTTCAAATCTCATAAGTGGATATGAAAGATTAAATTACATAATTTTAGCTTTTCTATCCAGTTATGAAAATTAGGTAATCAATAATATAAAATTAAGGAAAAAGATCCCCC
>MU713595.1:3024-15691 GCA_026770625.1 Nicotiana glauca | reverse complement strand
AAAAAAAAAAAAAATCAAAAAACGACCGGGAAAACGTCTTTCCCGGTCATTAGGATTTTTTGTGTAAAGAAGTGAAAGTTTTATGATCATTGTGTGAGAAAACAAAGTTATATGATTTTAGTGAAAAAATATCATAGTTATATGACCATTTGTGAAATTAACCCCTAGATATTGTTAATCTCTTCATGTAGAAAAATAAACATAGCATTTCAAATATAAAATTTTAATTACACAATTTATGGGTTGAATATAGATATTAATTTCTCTGAATTTAGGAAAAAGTAACATACTTAAAAGCTACATAACGATTTACTAAAACTATAATAATTAAAATATTTTGGAAATAATTATTTTTCCATACAACTCATTGGTTTTGTTTTAGGGCATTGCATATTAAATTTACCTTGAACAGTTGGGACATATTCAGACTAGTGTAACTTAAAAATGATATTAGATAGATACCAATCTCCATTTGATCATACCCTTGTAGAGTTTAAATTTTATTGGATAGTATGATTAGAAATTCAAAACATGACATCCTTTTTTTGTTAATTGAATTCAAACTTAAGTAATACATAATGTTAGGATCGAAAAAAGCAGGTGTCGTGAGGAAGCTAGCAAGCAAATCTTGAGCGACGATAAATCCAACAACAAAAGAGATATCTACCAAAAGAGACACAAACACTTAACGTGGTTCGGTCAACTGACCTACGTCTACCACAGAGATGAGCAATCCACTATAATAAAAGAGAGTACAAAATATCGAGAGAACAACCCCACGAAGAGGCAAAAACAAGTGACACACTAACACTTGTCCCGTAAAATTCTCCCCCTAAATAAGACTCTCAAGCCCCCTATAGCTACATTGTGGATGCTACTGAATGAGAAGGAAGGATCCTCAATTTATAGAAGTCCAAACCTTTTCCTACAAGAAAAAGAACTAGCCAAGTATGGAAGAATTTACAATTTCCTTTTACAAAAAGGAAAACCCAAGTTAGGTAATTATATTGCCCTTTTCCTTCAAGAGATAGGAAAACCAAATATGGTAAGAAAATTATGACAAACACCTAACAATTCTCTCCCTTGGCCTGAATTTTTTAACAAAATAAACTTGATCCACCTTCTTCACATAGTCTTTAACAGGTCGCATCTTCAAATCTCCGCCAAAAAATTTGTCTCAACGTGTGTATCACTCCGGTCAGATTTCTCAAATAAAAATCACGATTATCGTCAAAGATGTTGCAGCTAGGACTGAACCCGCCAAGATGAACCTATCCTGAACTTCGCTCTGATACCACTTGTTAGGACCGAAAAAATCAGGTGTCATGCTGAAGCTAGCAAGCAAACCTTGAGTGACGATAAATCCATCTACCAAAAGAGACACAAACATTTAACGTGGTTCGGTCGACTGACCTACGTCCATCACGGAGATGAGCAATCCACTATAATAAAAGAGAGTACAAAATATAGAGAGAACAACCCCATGAAGAGGCAAACACAAATGACACACTAACACTTGTCCCGTAAAATTATCCCCCTAAATAAGACTCTCAAGCCCCCTATGGCTACATTATGGATGCTACTGAATGAGAAGGAAGGATCCTCAATTCATAGAAGTCCAAACCTTTTCCTTCAAGAAAAGGAACTAGCCAAGTATGGAAGAATTTACAATTTTCTTTTACAAAAAGAAAAACCCAATTTAGGTAATTATATTGTCCTTTTCCTTCAAGAGATAGGAAAATCAAATATGGTAAGAAAATTATGCCAAACACCTAACAATTCTCCCCCTTGGCCTGAATTTTCTGACAAAATAAACTTGATCCACCTTCTTCACATAGTCCTCAACAGGTCGCATCTCCGAATCTCCGCCACAAAGTTTGTCTCAACGTGCGTAGCACTCCGGTCATATTTCTCAAAGAAAAATCACAATTATCGTCAAATATGTTGTAGCTAGGACTGAATCTACCAAGATGAACCTGTCTTGAACTTCGCTCTGATACTACTTGTTAGGACCGAAAAAATCAGGTGTCATGCGGAAGCTAGCAAGCAAACCTTGAGCGACGATAAATCCAACAACAAAAGAGATATCTACCAAAAGAGACACAAACATTTAACGTGGTTCGGTCAACTGACCTACGTCCACCACTGAGATGAGCAATCCACTATAATAAAAGAGAGTACAAAATATCGAGATAACAACCCCACGAAGAGGCAAACATAAGTGACACACTAACACTTGTCCCGTAAAATTCTCCCCCTAAACAAGACTCCCAAGCCCCCTATGGCTACATTGTGGATGCTAATGAATGAGAAGGAAGGATTCTCAATTTATAGAAGTCCAAACCTTTTCCTTCAAGAAAAGGAACTAGCCAAATATGGAAGAATTTACAATTTCCTTTTACAAAAAGGAAAACCCAATTTAGGTAATTATATTGCCTTTTTCCTTCAAGAGATAGGAAAACCAAATATGGTAAGAAAATTATGGCAAACACCTAACAATTCTCCCCCTTGACCTGAATTTTCTGACAAAATAAACTTGATCCACCTTCTTCACATAGTCTTCAACAGGCCGCATCTCCGAATCTCCGCCACAAAGTTTGTCTCAATGTGCGTAGCACTCCGATCAGATTTCTCAAATAAAAATCACGATTATCGTCAAATATGTTGCAGCTAGGACTGAACCCGCCAAGATGAACCTGTCTTGAACTTCGCTCTGATACCACTTGTTAGGACCGAAAAAATCAGGTGTCATGCGGAAGCTAGCAAGCAAACCTTGAGCGACGATAAATCCAACAACAAAAGAGATATCTAACAAAAGAGATACAAACATTTAACGTGGTTCGGTCAACTGACCTACGTCCATCACGGAGATGAGCAATCCACTATAATAAAAGAGAGTACAAAATATCGAGAGAACAACCCTACGAAGAGGCAAAAACAAGTGACACACTAACACTTGTCCCGTACAATTCTCCTCCTAAACAAGACTCTCAAGCCCTCTATGACTACATTGTGGATGCTACTGAATGAGAAGGAAGAATCCTCAATTTATAGAAGTCCAAAAATTTTCCTACAAGAAAAGGAACTAGCCAAGTATGGAAGAATTTACAATTTCCTTTTACAAAAAGAAAAATCCAATTTAGGTAATCATATTGCCCTTTTCCTTTAAGAGATAGGAAAATCAAATATGGTCAGAAAATTATGGCAAACACCTAAAACATATATGACCTTTTGTTTTATTTGCGCTCGGTCTTTTATGATGAAAACGTAAATGGAATGCATTCTGTGAATGGCCCGATGGTTGTGTTTGACAAAAATATTATAGCACTAGTACTTAGTAGGTAGTTAATTATACGTCCTAGTAAAAATATATAAGTATAATAAAGAAAAAATTAAGCACCCCTCAAGCCTTAAACGTTAAAAAGTATATTCAAAATGTTTTAACAACTTGAATGTTTCTTTTTTAGCAAACGGGAAAAAAAATATATGTTGAAAATAAACACAGAAAAGAAGAAGATTAAGATATAGAGAACTTACTTTTACCATTGATGCATATTGAGGTGAACACAAAAGTTGGTGTAAAATTTCTGAACAATAATCCTGGTGTTCTATTTGCTTTGGCAGTATTGAAAACCCCAAAGGAAATTGGATAGTGGACACCGATAAATTTCGTATGTGAAAAATGTGGGATAAAACCATGGGAATCTTGCGTGAATTATAAGTTTTCCTATCTTAGCCTTGCCTTTCCATTTAACCAATGGAATATCACAAGGATAATTTTCGAAATGATGGAAAAATGATTTGAATCCTGAAATATAATTCCTCTTCATGGACTTCGGATTTGGTGTTGCCGCTATCTTCCTTATTAGCCAACGGTTGGATATATTATTAACTGTTACAAGGACACAACCTTTCAGAAAAGCCACTTACTTTTCTTAATAATATTAGGTATTACTCGCACACACATATTATATTAAGTAGTTTAATCAGAAGGATATTTTGGTAATTCAAATTTAACTTTTGGGGTTCCCACTTTTATAATAAATATAGATTATTATGATTATCTTGTGCATGATCTTATATAATACGGTTACAAGTATATTATAAGTGTATTATATGAATATATTTATGCATGTCGCACATGTAAGTATATTATACGGTTATAGAGCTTGTTATGATATATGGCTCCAGCACAACTGCAGAGCTTGTTATGACACTGCTCTAATTCAGTTTTAAATCATGTTATGATGGCTCTTAACTTGTGGATGAATCCTCCCTTACGAGTCACGTATTGAAAGGACTATGTATGCAATGCACACTCCAGCTTCAGAGACCTAGGAATACAATAATTTATTTTTGACATCAATGCATATTAATTTTGTGTTATACTTTTAAGATTGAGCATAATATGTTATCTCTCACGATCCACGATCCACTATAGATCGTGATAACGCCTAACGTAGCCATCAGGCAAGTCAACGGTGATTGATCAATTTAATTACTCATTTTATTACTTTCGAAATCATAAATTTTAATAAGGTAGGAAATTTACACTTTAAATCCAGGGGAACATACAAAATTTGTAGTTTATAAGAGAAATGATACAGAACTCTAATTACTATATCCCAAAATCCGGTGTCACAAGTGCAGGAGCATCTACTAGAAATATAATAAAATAGAACATCTATCTGGAAGTTAGACAGGAGAACATAAATAACTCTGATGGAGACTCTGTATGCTGCGGATCGTAACGTGGAATGCAGCTCCTCGTAAAGTCCCCGCCACAGCTGCGCCTTTGTGCCCAAAAGACCACCAGACATATATATTCATACACGCATAATAAGTGTAGCAAGAGTACGTAAATCAACGCGTACCCAGTAAATATCTAGCCTAACCCCGGAGAAGTGGTGACGAGGAGTCGACACCGACACTTACTAGAGGTCCAATAAAGCAGGTAATAGTGGAATAAAACAATAACCAGGTAATCTTTCAAAATTTCTTTTAACGATATAAACTTATTAATCTCGTATCCTATCTCAACAGCTCGGAAAATATTAGGTGCCAATCCTGAATGAATAAGAAAGTACCATATAAGGTGCAAGGCGTCAGTGGAAGTAAGAACCTCGTGAATATTTAGAATGCTAGCTATATATGTAACGCACGATTATGCCGAGGTCATACAGTCTGATACCAGAAAGAATATGATAATGTTGAGGTGATCGGCTCAATCCCATTATAACGTGTACAATGTCAAGGGTCGAGTGGCACAAACCATAGTCCATCTATTATACCGCTGAGGTGAATGGCCTGCTCCATAAGAATGTGGTACATAATCCTGCCAAGGCGAACGGCCTGATCCCATAAGAGTAAGAAGCTTTAACGGTTCCTTGGAGCCACTAACGAAAATAGGCGTGAGTTATGAAACTTAAGGAAAATATTGCAATGAATACGCACAAGGCGGAAGAAATTTGTAAGGGAAGTACAAATGATTTTGCGGATTATCATGTAGCTCGTCACATCTCTACAATAGCGAGTCTACTACCCTGTGCAAGGCTAATCTCAAGTCATAACACGAAATAAAGGAATTAAACGAGCAAAGATTACTAAAATAGTACAATTATAGCATGGCGTGAACCTAAGTCTATCCGAACATAATCAGGATTTCTAGCATACGCACAGACACCTGTAACCTCATACGTGCGTAGCTCCCACAACATGTAGCACATACGAATATAACACGTACGGGTTAAATTCCCCCTCACAGGGTTAGATAGGACACTTACCTTGCTTCAAAGTTCCATAATCGTCTCCAACGCCATTCTAATACCTCAAACCGATGCATGTCACTCCAAAATTAGTCAAATAATGTGCAAACCAATAAAAATATACTCTAATACTCATAATAAATCAAATTATAACAATTCCCAACTCCGCTCGAAAAGTCAACAAAGTTAACCCTCCCGGATTCCAAAAATTATTAAAAATAAATATTACCCATAAATCATATGGTTTATATCCAGAAAACCAACCAATTTCGTCCATGAATCGACCCTCGAGCCAAGGATTTACCATTTCTCAACTTTGGGGCTCAAAATCCCAATTTCTACAATCCAAATACGGATAAAAATAATAACTAACGAAAATAATCATATATAAAAATAAAGGTCAAATATTTAACCCCATATTGAGACGAGAAACACGCTGCGAAAATCACCTCAAACGAAGATCTAGAACTCAAGATATGCCCAAAATACTAAAATTCTCGGTTTAAAACACAGTCTAGATTATTTTTCTTTATTGCCTTTGTGGGATACCTTCGCGTTCGCAAAAAGCAATTTTTTGCGTTGACTGGCCAACCTAGAAATCCTTATTTGCGTTCGTTGAACATCTCTCGCGTTCGCGATAAACAAAGCTTTGCATCAAAAACCAATAATTTTGTCCAACACGAAAATGAGTATAACTCTCTCATACGAGATCAGAATTCGACGATTCTTGTTGATATGGCTCCGTAATTACAATATGGATCTAATATTTTAATAAAATCACAAATTTAAGGCTGTTTTTTCAATTTATTATCTCTTATACCTAAGAAAACGACGCCAAAATATCAAGTAAAAGCGCGACACTATCCAAACACATCTGAAACACACCAGAAGCCCCCGTGACCCCGTCCAATTAGACAAATCAGTCCTAAAATATAACAGAAACCTGCTCAAGGACTCAAATCACCCCAAACAACATCAAAAAAATGAATTGACGGTGAAAACCTTTTTTTAAACTTCCAAATATTCAAACTTCGACGAACGCGTCTATTCATGCTAAAACAATCCGGAATGATGTCAAACTTTATGCACAAGTCACAACGCACGATATGAACCTATTCCAAAAGATGAAACCCTAAAGGGACTTCGATAATATCAAAGTCCACCTCAAACCAAACTTAAAAAATTCTAAAACCTTTAAAATTCCAACTTTCCCCAATAAGCACTGAAATGCTCCCGGCCTACCCGATACTCAATCAGGACATACGCCCAAGTCCCAAATCATCATACAAACCTATTGCAACCTTCAAATACCGATTTCGAGATTATTTACTCACAAGTCAAATTTTAGTCAACTCTTCCAACTTAGTGCTTTCGAATTTAGAATTTTTTTTTTAAATCAACTCCAAACTTTCCGAAATTCAATTTCGAGTGCATGTACAAGCCATAATACCTGAAGTGAAGTTACTCGAGGCCTCAAACCACTGAACAATGTGCTCAAGCTCAAAACAACTGGTGGGGTTAGATATTCGACCTTCTGTCGGATCATGGCAACCGCTAACTCGCTCATAAAAGATAACCCACTTGTGGGATTCCATTTCGACATCGTCCAACGACATTACCCTGGTTACAACTATCACGAAATCAGCAAACCCCTCCCGAGCGCATGCATGTCCACCAACTGTAAAAGTCTGTTCATTCCCCATTGACATCAAATGAAAGTCCGACAACACATTCAAAACTCGAAGTTCCAACGCATCCCGTAATGATAATCAAGTCTTTACACCCCTTTTCATTCCAAGCAAACTCCTTTCTGTTATATTAATCCTTCCTCAGTGCAGTAGCCATCGTCCCAAATGGCATTTATAGACTTGGTCATTATCCACCATAATTCCCAAATCGATCTAAACATTTCTCATGGTATGTGATTATCTTACCACAGAATCCAAATGTTACTCTGCCACTCCTACTTCGATTAGATCATCTCCTTTAAGTAACTTCTCGACCTCTACTTTTCATATTTGACCTGCTAGCAATTCAATCGCCGCGAAATACCTCCCACCATGTCCTTCCTCATCCTTCGCTAACCAAATTCTACCTCAAATCACAATCTATCTCTGTAGCGCCTGATCTAATAAATTGCTACCAACTCTAGAAACACCGATTCGATTCTGAAACTGCTACACACTGCCATCTCTGACAACCGCTTCTTAGGAACCATTTCACAACACTTTGCCCCAAAGGCAAATCAAATAATACCATAACACCGGCAAACATTAATGCGTCCAAACAAGGATGACGAAACCACGTTATAAATAAGAATTCCACCCTGCTCAAAAATATCTAGTCTTGTTACTCCATCAACCAAAGCCTGAACATCCATAGTCCGATTGTCTTTCCTCCGTTGGAATTAAATACCGAACCTCTAAATCCCACACTAAGAGATACCCTATTCTAGTCATTCACTACCACGACACATAGACAAGCACCCTACCATTACAACAACACTATGCGATAACAATGCATGAACATCATAACAATATGTGCATAACCTCAAAACCATAGAAAATACATATACTGAGCTGAAACGACATAACATCCTTCCGCAAGGTGAGGATAATAGCCTACCCAAATATGAATTGAATCAAATAACACGATGAGGAATCAAGAAGGGAACTGCTCCTAACAGCCTTGCAGCCTCTCGTAGATAAGTACAGACGTATCTATACCGACCCGCAAGAATCTACTGGACTTGCTCATGACTCATAAGACCCAAGTGAACCTAGAGCTCTGATACCAAGCTGTCACGATCAAAAATCCACTATAGGTCATGATGGCACCTAACGCTACAATTAGGCAAGCCAGCAGTGATTGATCTACTTAATTACTCATTTTATTACTTTCAAAATCATAAATTTTAATAAGGAAAGAAATTTACACTTTTAAATTCATGGGAACATACAAAAATTTTAGTTTATAAGAGAAATGATATAGAACCGTAAGCATCAACTAGTAATTCCTGAAACCAATGTCACAAGTGCATAAGTATCTACTAGAAATATAATAATATACGACAGCTGTCATGAATAAGTTAGACAGGAGAGTATAAATAACTCTGATGGAGACTCTGTATGTTGTGGATCGTAACATGGAATTCAGCTCATCGTAAAGTCCCCGCAACAATAGCGCCTTTGCACCCAAAAGACCACCAGACATATATATTCATTCATGCACAATAAGTGGAGCAAGTGTAGCATGAGTACGTAGATTGACACATAAGTATCTAGCCTAACTCCGGAGAAGTAGTGACGAGGGATCGACATCGACACTTACTAAAGGTCCAATAAAGCAGTATGCTAAACCCTAAACAGATATAAAGCACAATAATAATAGTGGTATAAAACGCTAACCAACATAATATTTCAAAATTTCTTTTAATGATATAAACTTCTCAATCTCGTATCTTATCTCAACAGCTCGTAAAATATCAACTGTCAATATCAAATGAATAATAAAGTACCATATAAACTGCAAGGGATTAGTGGAACGAAGAACCTCGTGAATATTCAGACTGCTAGCGATATAACATACGATTACGCCGAGGTCGTGCGGTCCGATCCTAGAAGGAATATGATACTGCCAAGGTGATCGGCCTGATCCCATCATAACGTGTACGCTGCCGAGTGTCGAGCGACATGAATCATAGATGCATTTATTATATTACCGAGGTGAACCACCCGCTCTCATAAAAATGTGGTACATAATCATGCCGAGGCGAATGGCCCAATCCCATAAGAGTAAGAAGCTTTAACGGGTCCTTGACCCCACTCACGAATATACTTGTGAGTTATGAAATTTAAGGAAAACATTGCAATTAATATGCACAACGCGAGAGAAATTCACAAGGGAAACACAAATTATTCCACGGATTATCAAGTAGCTCGTCACACCTTTACAATAGCGAGTATATCACCCTATGCAAGTCTAGTATCAAGTTGTAATGCGAAATTAAGGAGCTAAACGAGCAAAGATAACTCAAATAGTATAATTATAGCGTGGCGTGAACCTAAGTCTACCTGAATATAAATAGAAATTCTAGCATACGCACTAACACCCGTCACCTCATACGTGCGTAGCTCCTACAACATGTACCACATAAGAATATAATACCTATGTGGTAAATTCCCCCTCACAGGGTTAGACATGACACTTACCTTGCTCCGGAGTTCCATAATCGGATCCAACGCACTCTAACACCTCAAATCGATGCTCGTCACTCCAAAACTAGTCAAATAATATGCAAACCAATAAAAATATACTCATAATAAATCAATTTATAACAATCCTCAACTCCACTCGAAAAGTCAACAAAGTCAACGTTCGGGCTCTAACGCCATGCTAACACCTCAAAGCGATGAATGTCGCTCCAAAACTAGTCAAATAATGTGCAAACCAGTAAAAAAAACTCAAATACTCATAATAAATTAATTTATAACAATCCCCAACCCCACTCGAAGTGTAAACAAAGTCAACCTTCGGGCCCATGTGCCCAGATTCCAAAAAATATTAAAAATAAATATTACCCTTAATTCATATGGTCAAATATCTAGAAAATCCTCCAATTTCGTCCATGAACTGAGTTAAGGATTTACCATTTCTCAGCTTTTGGGCTCAAAATCTCAATCTCTACAATCTAAATACGGATAAAAATAATAATCAACGAAAATAATCATGGATAAGCATAAAAATAAATGTCTGATATTTACCCCCTTGTTGAGACGAGAATGGCGCTGCAAAAATCACCTCAAACGGAGCTGTTGAACTCAAGATACGCCCAAAATACTAAAACTTTCGGTCTGTCCAGATTATTTTTCTTTATCGCCTTCACGGGAGATTTTGCGTTCGCGAAGAGTAATTTTTTGCATGTCAACCCAGAAATCTTTCTTCGCATTCGCAAAGAACAAAGCTTCGCACAAGAAACCAGTAATTTTTGTCTGATATAGAAATGGGCATAACTCTCTCATACGACATCAGAATTCGACAATTGTTGTTGCTATGGCTCCGTAATTAGGATACACATCTAATGATTCAATGCAATCACAAATCAAAGGTTGTTTTATCAATATATTATCCTTTATACCGAAGAAAATGACGCCGAAACATCAAATAAGAGTGCGACACAACCTAAACACATCTGAAACACACCCAAGGCCCTCGGGACCCCGTCCAATTACACATACTAGTCCCAAAATATAACATGAACCTGTTCGAGGCCTCAAATCACACCAAACAACATCAAAACTACGAATCGACGATAAAAACCTTTTTTAAGCTTCCAAACATTCAAACTTAGATGAACCCGTCCGATTCATACTTAAACATTGCTGAATGACGCTAAATTTACGCTCAAGTCACAAATCACGATACTAACCTATTTCAAGGCTTGTACCCAAAATAAACGTCGATAATACCAAAGTCCACCTCACACCAAACTTAAGAAATTCTAAATCTTTCAAAATGCCAACTTTTCACAATAAGCGTTGAAATGCTCTCGGGCGATCCGATACTCAATCTGAATATACGCCTAAGTCCGGAATCATCATACGAACCTATTGGAACCTTCAAATCTCGATTCCAAGATCGTTTACTCAAAAGTCAAACTTTAGTCAACTCTTCCAACTTAAACTTCCGAATTTAGAATTTTCTTTACAAATCAACTCCGAATTTTCCGAAATTTAATTTCGACCGCACATACAAGTCATAGTACCTGAAGTGAAACTACTCGAGGGCTGAAATCGCCGAAAGATGCGCTGGTTTTCAAAACGACCGATCGGATCGTTACATTATTCGTGCATATCGTTATAACAATGCAATCTGTATATTGGTATATGCTTTCACAGATACCATAACATAACTCGGCATTATTGTTGTATATTGCATCAAATCTCGGCTTGGCTTTTATGGGGCAATTTATCAGACTTACTAGGACGCAAGACTAACCCCCTTATCTCTCCTTTTTTTGCCAATATACAGATTCAGTTCGCACTAGTGAGCAGTGTGGCTGATCCATTTGCTAGACGCCGAGACAGTGAGCCACCACATTAATTTGGACCGTAGTGGCTAGTTATTTTATACTTTTCACTTTTATATATATTTCGCCAGGTCGCAGTTTAATTCAATGTTCTTATAATGCCCGTATAACTCTGTTGATGGGATTAAATATAATATCTTGAAAGTTTTTAATTCGTTTTGGGATTTTTTGTAGTCGTACGCTTATATTATGATTTATAGCCTGTTTGGCCAAGTTTATTTTTGACCAAAAGTGTTTTTTTTTTCTTTTTCAAAATCACTTTTGGCCAAAAATTGAGGTGATTGGCCAAGGAGAAGCAGTGTGACGACCCAAAGGGGTCATCACCGTATTTTTTCCTTTTTCCGCGCTTCCGAGGCCTTGAAAATCTCATTTTTAGTTGCCTCGATTTGCGTGCGCAGTCCGGGCGCGAAGCCGAAAAGTTTTTATGTTAAAAGATGTGAATTCTGTGAAATATTTGAAGAATTATGATATTAATATTGATATAGTTGACTTTGGTCAATATTTTGGGCAAACGGACCCGGACCCGTACCCATGATGTGATGGTCCCGGGAGGTCCGTAGGAATATATGGGACAGGGGCATGTGCCCGGAGTCGAAATCCGAGGTCCAGAACCCCGGTAAAAGAATTTTTCCGTTAAATTATTTTCTGAAATTATTAAGAAAAAATAGAAATAAAAATGAGCTAGAAAATATAGGTATCGGGCTCGTATTTTGGTTCCGACGCCCGGTATAGATCTTAAATATGCGTTAAGCGCTTTCTGTGAAATTTGGTCGAAATCGGACGTCATTTGACGTTTTTCGGACCTAAATAGCTA
>MU713594.1:6826-20101 GCA_026770625.1 Nicotiana glauca | reverse complement strand
ATATCGTGCGCCTCGCCAGACACATCGTCGGCCGGATCGGTCGTTGTCGCCTGCCTGAGAGCATCGACCTCAGCTGCCTTGGCTTTAAGCTCAGCGGATAAGGCATCGACTTTGGCACGCAATTCAGCGGCTTCCGCCATCGCCCCACGGCCGACCTCCAACTCATCCTCCTTCGACCGAAGAAGATCCTCCAGCTCGGTATTTCGAGCCACAGTGGCTATTAAGTCTGCATCCACCCGTTCAAACTGGGCCGTACGCTCTCGTAGTCGACTCTCCACCTGCTCCAACCCCTCGCGGAATACTTGAAACTGTGGGTCCTGGGTATAAAGGTCCGCCAGCGTTTTATGCTTGCTTCGGACCTCCCTGTATTTCTTCATCGCCTTCCTAAAAACGGCACTCTTTTTCCGATCACGCCGGCCCCTCTCCACTTCCAAAATGAGGGTCTAAAAGAAAAAGGAGAAAGGAAACAAAACCCAAGTCAGCACAAGCCTCAAGGCTTATAGTAAAACAACGAGAAATAACGACAGAGCTTACCTGCAAAGCTGCGCCAGCGACTCGGCGAGATAAGTCCCTATCGCTTACATCTTTTAAGGTCTCGGTCTCAGCGGCCGCGCACAGCAAGGTCATGTCCGCCGCGGCCTGCTCGCTGTCCAGCAACAGATTATATCCCGTTGGGATCATGAGCCGACGATTAGGCCCCGCCGTCGCCATGTCCACCCGAGCATAGTCCTCTCGCGGTACGTCCGCAGACGTAGGAGCTCGCCCAGAAGCTGCTCCTCCTTCGCCAGCAGCCAACTCGGCGACAGCCGGTACATCGCCTCCTTCGACTTGAGGGGAAGCAGTATCGACTATGACTTCCCTCAGAAGGGCCGCCCTCTCTGAGCGAATAGCATCACCCATGAAGACCAGCCTTGACTCAAGACGACGGGTAACCGCCTTCCTGCGCTCCACGGCTATGCCTTTGCCAAGAAGCAATCGGCGCCTTTTCCGCTCCGGCGGCTCGTCGCCTTCGGAAGCCTCCTCTTCGGCAGGAGGAGGTGGAGGCGAAGGGTTCTCCTCATTCTTCGGTTCAACTACCGACTCGACTACGGGATGAGTAGTCTCAGGAGCGTCCTCGACAGATGGCTCCCGAATTACATCCTCGCCCTCGGAGCGAACGGCGTCAGAAACATCCTCAATGGATGCCTCCACATCCGCATGCTCGCCCTCAGGTCGAGAAACCTCAGGAACGTCCCCGTCTATACGCTCCTGAACTACATGCTCGAAATCGGAGTCCGCCGACGGGGAAGCAGCAACACGACGTCTTCTCCTCCTTCGTGGGGCGCTCCGGGCTGCCAACACATTAACCAAGGAAAAATACGTCAAAGAGTGTGATACCAAAGAATAGAATCGCCAAACCAGAAACTGACGCAATACCTGGAAGGCCATATTTCGTGGTAAACGCCACCCACGTCCTGCATTCTTCGGCGAGTGGGATCAACCGCCCCACCCACGCCCTAATGTCCGGCACGGACCGGGGCATGGACGCCCTGGCTGCAGATACAAAAAACAAGAGAGGTTACAAAGGTCGAGTAGGCGTAAATGATTGAAAACGTTAAGTGCATGAAACGACGCTTACGTTCGGGGTTCCACGCTTCAGGGAATCCAGCGAGGTCCGCCACTAAATCCGAGGTTCGAACAAAGAAAAACTTCAACCAGAACTGACGGTTGGGCTTGTCGTCCGTCTCCACGACCAAACCCTTCGTCCCGCGATTCTTCAGCTGCAACATCGTCCCCCTCATGAATCCGGGACTGAACAATTGCAGCAGATGGTGTATCGTGACGTCAAGTCCGGCCCTCTTGGCATAAGTCGTTAATATACGACATATTTTCCATGTGTAGGGAGTAAGTTGGGCCGGACATACGTTATAGAACCTACAAAGCTCTTCCGCCAACGGGTATATGGGGAGACCACACCCAATTATGAAGGGGTATTCATAAAAAGCACAGAACCCCGGCCTGTGCACGTTAGCAAAATCCTCTCCGGCCCTCTCCATGATCACTGTGGCTGGAATTTGGCACGCTTCCCGCAGACCGTCCAAATGCGAATCATCGAACTCTGAGCGGCTCCATACGGAAGGTGGGCACCGTTTGGGAAAATCCCTTCGAGCATGAAGATCTCGGGGAAGCACGTTGTCTACAGTGAGGGGAACGAGGGGCCTTTTGGTCTTTTTCCCATCACCCGAAGATAGCGGGGCCCTAGAAGAGGATTCATCCCCATCTTCTCTGTTTTGACGACCTCGCCTTGCCATTTACAGAGTCTGTCTATGAATAAACGTATCGACGAACAAGACGACTAACTCCGAGGAAGACTCGAAGGATTCGGCACAGAAGTGGTTAAAAACCCCGACAGAAGTTGAAATCAGAAGCAAAGGTCTGAAGAATTCAAAAGATAACCAAAAAAAAAAAAATCAAACCCTCTCCCTCATTTATAGACCACAAACACACGGAAATCGAAAAGAGAGCAGGAAACTAAAACGTCAGACCATCCCTGATCCTCCTCTGAAGCAGGTGTAATCATGGTGCCTGCCAGCTACGACGTCAGTTCCAAGAGTAGGCCACGCGTCAACTCCTCGAAAACATCATTTCCGCTCATTAAAGACGTATCGAGCATACGCCTCCAACAAGCGGAGGGACTAACTGTATGGGGTAAAATAGGACTCGACCTCAAGGGGGCCGAGTATGACTTTCCTCGTATCGGGAAAACGGCGAGAGTACGACTCTCTCTCTCCTACGTCTCCTATAGCAAGGACGTAACACAGACGTAAGGGTATGAGCAGCGACATATGAACTCAGGCGTCCTCATTCAAAGAGCGTTAACGACCTCTCGACGTATCGAACTTTTGAGAATATGACGGACCCAGCCGAATGAGGTCGGAGTTGACCCTCAGTATGACTATACCGACGGGTACGCCCACTGAGTATACGCCTACTGAGACAAGGCTACGGCTCGGATATAAAAAGGCAGCGTCCCTATCAGGGAGAGGTTGTCTACTTTTGTACCTTTTTCTGATTATTTCGAGGGAGGTCTCCTGCTATATAAAGGAGACCTTCACATTGTAAAAGAGGATGATTTTTTCTTAAGGATACAACTTCTGATTATCTCTCTCTCTCTCTATCATTCTCTCTGTGATAATTATTCTCTCTTCACCTTCCTAGTGATTTTCATTGATAGTTCACATAATCTCGCAATTTCTTATCAAGATTCGCAATATAAAAGTTATAGATCTATCTTCGGGGTTTATTATAGTTGATTACGATTTACCCCTTTCTCACAACTTTTGATTGTCCATGACTTATAAAGTAATCGATAACTTTTGAGTCAAACACCTCCACTAAAAAGACTTTCATAATTATGTATTTGACGAATACCTGGTGTGGAAGCAGACATCAAGTAACATATATTTGTTTAAAATTAAAAACAAGCATCCTGAAATTTAAAAATCATGTTTGCATGAAAGCATGAGGCAGAAGAAGCTAATCACAATTTATAATGTAAATTTAATAGGCATGCAAGATGTGATGTGGCTATTACATGCCCTAATGCTCCTATGCGAAGTGCTTGTCAAGCTCCTTCAACTTGGTCTACAAATAGATTTTTTCAATCATAGCAAAATCAGCTTTTAACCATTAGATTAAATAATCATCTCCAATAAAATATTATTTTGTATTTAAGAACAAACATGAATAGGAAATATATACCTAGCTAAACAATATCCCGGACAAATTATGAAATCGATATTATTGCATACAGTTTAATTCAGAAATCAACTCAAAAATAAAATTACATCTGTACTCCAGATAAAAATAATGCAACATCAATAATTAACGAATTTGACTAACTCGAGAATCCGATTCTCTTCTAAGTAAAATTCAACGCATCATAAAGTTTTAATAGATTTTAATTACTAGAAAATCGATTCCAACAACTGAAATAAGAAGCTAATTAGTGGGAACAAAAATTAAAAGTGTACCTGTAGGTGAAAAGGCTATTAGTAAGAAAAAGGTACAAAGAAAAAAGGGCAAGAGAGATCAGAGAAGAGAGAAAAATCATATTTATCTGGTATATATTACCATATAAGAAGTATTTTTACATACAAGACAAACTAATTATAGACTGATTTGGATACCATATTAGAATTTTTAACGATATAAAAATTCTTAGGTGAATTAAATTCCTAAATATTAGGAGTTTTTGTATTGTTCACGTTATAAGAAAAAACATAATAGGCATAGTTTAATTATTAATGTCAAAGTCCTAACTATTTAAAAGATAATTAAATGATTATCTTCTCCGATGCGAACTATATTTTGAAAGGGTAAAATGACGAATGATATTTCGCTAAGATCTTCACTGAAAATAAATCTTGAACATTGAACATATGTATCTTTCTAAAAATTATAACTTTTTTTTTTTATAATTTTTTCTAATTTTTACATTTTCATTCCTACTCATATTTAATACTAAATGATAACTTTGACCTCTCTTTCCTTCTCCTTTTTTTGGGTTCAAGCATGTAAAGGATATACATGAAAAGAAAATCACACAGAGATCATACTCAACATTTTTAATCTTCAAACAGACCAATGATAAAAATTAAATTAGAATCTAATTAATTTGGTAGTAATCTATGGATACTAAACAAACCAACATATATATGCAAGGAAATGATAAGCAGAACGGAAAAGGGTTTAATTAAAATGCCCCCTAAACTATTGAAAAAGGTTTAAAAATATCCTTCATCCACCTTTTGGGCTAAAAATACCCCTCCATCCATCTTTTTGGTTCACTTATGCCATTTGACCGTTAGGTCAATGCTGAATTAAAAATAATTATTATTCTTTTTGTAAAAATTAAAAAAATATATTTTACAAAATATTTTAGTCTTTTTAAACTAATGCACCAATAGTCCACTAATTTAGAAAAGTCTTCTTCTTCTTTTTTTCAGTTTTTACATAAAAACAATTCAGTTTTTACAAAAAAGAAAATTCATTTGTTTAAAACATTTTTTTGTAAAAACAGAAAAAAATGTTTTTAATAAAACATTTTCGTTTTCCAAAAACTAGAAAAAAAAATTTGTTTTTGAAAAATATATTTTTTCAGCTTTTTTAAAAAAAACGAAAATATTTTTTCTTTAAAAAAAACTGAAAAAAAAAAAATAAAACGAAATGCAAATATTATTCAAAAATGAAAATATTTTGTTGAAAATAGTTTTTCAGTTTTTAAAAAACGAAAATATTTTATTAAAAATATTTTTTTTCAGTTTTTACAAAAAAAAAATGCTTTAAAAAACTGAAAAAACTGACAAATTTCTTTTTTTTTTTGTAAAAATTGAAGAAAAAAAAGACTATATTAAATTACTGTACTATTGGTGCATTAGTTTAAAAAAACGAAAATATTTTTTTTTTACGTTTTACAAAAAGAATAATAATTATTTTGAATTTAGCATTGACCTAACGGTCAAAGGGCATAAGTGAACCAAAAAAGTTATGGAGGAGTATTTTTAGCCCAATAAATGGATGAATGGTATTTTTAATCATTTTTCAATAGTTAAGGAGCCTTTTGAACCCTTTTCCGTAAGCAGAAAGCTACTACGTTAATAATTCAGGGAATGTTATGTAGCTTTAATTTATCACACAAGAAAAGTAGCAAATAATTATGAACAATGAGAAGTTATTGACATGCAAAAATAAAAGTTTGTACCCCCTCCAAAATAATTCAACAAATCCATAAGCCACAACACAGACAACATGAATCGAAGGTAAAACAAGAAAGTCACAAAAAAGAAAAATAAATAAAAGAAATAGAGTAAATTTCATTCGAGAAGTTTTATTCTGGACCATAAAAGAAATACATTAGTTGTATGAGGCTTCCTTTTCTCTCACAAATTTGTGGACCCCAAATCTTACACTTCTGGGTCCACAAAAATCTGGGTCCACTAAAGTGTGAGACAAAAAAAATATCTCATACAACTAATCTCAGTTGTATGAGACACAAAATAAAATTTTCCATCTATTTACCATACGGATTGGCAGTACAATGCATCCAAAATTAAAGTTATTCTAAATGAACATGTGAATAAAAACTCATAACATAGAGAATTAAGAGGAATTGAAACAATAGAAGAATAGATATATAAAAGAAAATAGTCAGGGCCAAAACTACAAAGTGTGATGACCCAAAAGGTTATCACTTCTTTTAGAAATAAATTCAATGTTCCGAGGTCTTAAAACCTCCTTTTTGTCTTACATCGATTTGCGTGCGCAGTCCGGACGTGTATCCGAAAAGCCATTATGCGAAAATCTATGTAAAATAATAAATTTTGCTTTTAAAATGAATTTAGGTTGACTTTGGTCAATATTTTGGGTAAACGGACCCGAACCCGTAATTTGATTTTGTCGGAGGGTCCGTAGGAAAATATGGGACTTGGGCGTATGCCCTGAATCGAATTCTGAGGTCCCAAACCCGAGAAATGATTTTTTAAAGAAAATTATTTTCTAGAAAATATATGAGCTTTTGGAAGTGAAATGTGTTTGAAGTTTGATGGTATCGGGCCAGTATTTTGGTACTGGAGCCCGGTATAGGTCTTATATGTAATTTAAGTTGAGCCTGTAAAGTTTGGTAAGAAACGGAGGTCATATGACGCTAATCAGAACCTTAGTTGTAAAATTTGAAACTTTGAAAGTTCTTGAGATTTTCTTTGATTTTGATGCTAAATTCATAGTTGTTGATGTTATTTTGGTTTGATTGCACGAGCAAGTCCGTATGATATTTTTAGGTTAGTGTGCATGTTTGGTTTGAAGCCCCGAGGGCTCGAGTGAGTTTTGGATAGGCCACGCAGTGAAATATGGACTTACGAATTTCTGGTATGTTGCAGGTCTGCTGGCTTCGCACTAGCTGGCAAATGCGAACAATCCATTGCAAATGCGATCATTTCTTTGCAAATGCGAAGAGGCCCAAAATCCCTTTTGTCGCAAATGCAACCCCCCATCGCAAATGCGAGTTCGCAATTATGAACAATGGTCACAAATGCGAAAGTAGCAGGTCCTGAAGGGTTCGCAATTGCGAACCCTGGTCGCAATTGCGAACCCTGGTCGCAATTGCGACATCTGCGATCTGCAGATTCATAATTAGCCGAAAATCTTTTATTTTTCAAACCGTTTCAAAATAAAAATACTCTTGGGCGATTTTTCATAGACAAGTACTCTTCCAAATCGATTGTAAGTCATTTCTAACTTGTTTTTATTAATCTTTAACATCTTTTTTCATGATTTTAACACAAAATAAAAGGTTTTCATGGGGGAAATTGAGTGTTTTAGGTAGAACTTAGATTTTTCAAATTTTGGGGATTTGGACCTCGATTTGAGGTCCGATTCAAAATAAATTATGTATTAAGTTCGTGGGCAAATGGGTGATCGGGTTTTGGTTCAAACCTCGAGTTTTGACCATGTGGGTCCAGGATCGATTTTTGACTTTTTGAAAAAAACTTTAGAAAGTCTATTTCTATGCATTAGAAATGATTCATTTAGCATTTATTGATATAGTTAAGTAACTTGTGACTAGATACAAGCGAATTGATGGTGGAATCAAGAGGTAAAGTGATAGTTGAGGCTTGAATTGTGTTCGTGGCATCGAGGTAAATGTTTGGTCTAACCTTAGCTTGAGAGATTAGGAGTTTTGTCCTATTTTCTATATATTATTTGTTGAGTACTATGTACAGGAATGGTGACGAGTATCTATACGTTGGTGTCAAGCATGCCCGTGAGTCTTATGTTATGATTAATGTGACTCCGTTTGTATTGTTCATGATTAATGTGATGATTGTTATTATTTAGCAAAGCCTGTGGAAAGAATATTGGTGTTTGAACATTGAAGAGCGTTGGCTCAAGTTGTAAAGTGATTTGTGGAAGTATAATTAGTAATTGAACCTTATAGAGCATTGCCTCAAATTGTGAATCGAGTCGTGAAGTAAATGTGAAAAGAGAAGAGGATTATGATATTGTCTCCCTTGCCGGGATGTTGTCGTTAATGTTAACTCCCTTTCCGGGATATTATTGTTAATGTTATCTCCCTTGCTGGGATGTTATTGTTTTGATCTTGTTTTTCCTTGTTGGGATATGATTATTGTACTATTGTTCCCTTGCTGGAATTTGATTGTAAATTTGTTGATCTCCTTGACTTTATTGCTTTGTGATTGTTGCTTGGGTGAGGAAGAGTGTTAAAGCACGAAGGGTGATGCCGTGCATTATTTTGATGAGAGAGTGTTAAAGCACGAAGGGTGATGTTGTGTATGATTTTGTTAGGAAGAGTGTTAAAGCACGAAGGGTGATGTCGTGCCGCACGATGTACAATCTCGTGCCGATTATATTGATATTTATGGTGAGAACGAGAGTAAAAGCACGCAGGGTGATGACATGCAGATTATATTGATTCTTATGGTGAGGACGAGAGTAAAAGCACGAAGAGTGATGCTGTGCATTTGTTTGATTTCTGATTCTTGTTGAAAATTGAGTTATGGTGTTTCTTATATTTACATGCTGTTCTCCGGTTATCATTTGATGTTTCCCCGCACCATATTTCCCCCTCTCATCCTTGGCTGTACATTTATGCTTTTACTTTTCCACTGTAAATGATTTAACTGCACAGGTTTATTTGATAGTCTGGTCTTAGACTCGTTACTACTTTGCCGAGGTTAGTCTAGGCACTTACCAGCACATGGGGTCGGTTGTACTGATACTACACTCTGCACTCTTTTGTGCAGATCCCGGTGATATAGCTTTCGGACCGTAGTGAGATTGCTGCTTCTCGTTCATCAGGCTACCCGAGGTAGTCCTGCAGGCGTCCGCAGGCCTTGACGTCTCCTTCTATCTTTTATACTGTTTCTTTCATGTACTTCTAGAGATAGTGTTGCATTACTTTTCTTCAAACCTTTATTTGTAGAACTCCTAGACCGTCTGTGAAATTGTGACACCTGTCTTGGGTAGATTTATTATGGATTGATATTGGTAGTATTATTAAAATTTCAATTTAGTCTTCCGCTTATTAAATTCTGTTGTTTATTAAATGTTGGTTCTTAATTGTTAACGGAATAAAATGGAAACAAGGTAAATAATTTAGTTGGTTGGCTTACCTAGCTTTCACAAGTAGGAGCCATTACGACTCCCGAGGGTGAGAAATCCGGATCGTGATAAGTTGGTATCAGAGCTCTAGGTTATATAGGTCTCACAATTCACAGACAAGCTTGGTAGAGTTTGCGCGATCGGTACAGAGACGTCTGTATTTATCCCCAGAGGCTACAGAGTTAGGAAAAATTTCACATTTATTCTTTCTCATCGTGTGGTTTGATTTCTTAATACTAATCGAATTTCTACTATGTTCTTTTGCAGATGCCGAGAACACGTGCTTCCTCATCCGTTGATCAGCAGCCCGAGCCCTCAGTAGCAGCTCCTACGAGGGGCAGAGGCCGAGGCCATGCTAGAGGCCGAGGTAGGGGCAGAGCTCAACCCGGAGTAGCAGCACCAGTGGCGGAGCCTAAGGTTGAGTTTGACAAGGAGGTTCCAGACCAGTCAATTTCGGTAGGCCCAAATCAGGTCCCAGAGGGGTTCATTGCTACCCCAGTACTCCAGGATGCTCTGGTCCATCTAGTGTGCCTTATGAAGAGTGTCACCCGGGCAGGCTAGCTTCCTGTAGCACCAGCCGTCTCTCAGGATGGAGGATGAGCCCAGACTCCTGCTACTCGCACTCCAGAGCGGGTGGCTCCCAAGTTTCAGACTTCAGCAGCTCAACCAGTAGGAGCAGTTCAGCTGGGTGTGGTAGCCTAGACCGGTGATGGAGCGGCTATGTCTGTTGATGCCTTGTGGAGATTGGACAGGTTCACCAAGCTCTTCACTACCACTTTCAGCGGTGCATCTTCTGAGGATCCCCATGATTATTTAGACAGTTGTCATGAGGTTATCAGGAACATAGGGATAGTGGAGTCCAATGGGGTTGACTTTGCCACTTTTGGCTTATTTGGATCTGCCAAGACTTGGTGGAGAGATTATTGTTTGGCTAGAACAATTGGATCACCAGCTCTTACTTGGGATTAGTTTTCACATATATCCTTGGAGAAGTTTCTTCCTATCACTCAGAGAGAGATCTATCGGAGGCAGTTTGAGTGTCTTCAGCAGGGTTCTATGACTGTTACTCAGTACGAGACCAGGTTTATTAAGTTGGCCTGTCATGCTCTACTTATACTTCCCACTGAGGGAGAGAGAGAGAGTGATGAGGTTCATTGAGGGGTTCATTCAGCCTATTTGTCTTCAGATGGCTAACAAGATGAGGATCGAGATTTTTTTTCAGGAGGCGGTCAATATGGCCAGGAGAGTTGAGATGGTTCAATCGCAGGGAAGTGGTTAGGGGTCTGACAAGAGGCCTCGTCATTCAGGCAGGTTCAGTGGTGCCTCATCTGGAGGTAGGGATTCGTATGGTAGAGGCCATCCTCCTAGGCCTTTTCAGTCAGCACTTCAGGTTTCTCACGGTTCTTTAGGTGGCCGTGGTTCTCATATGCTGTATTCTGATCAGCAGTCCTACAGTGCACCACTAGCTCTTATCAGTGCACTACCGCTCCAGATTTTTTAGGGTGGTCATTCAGGTCGGCAGGGTCAACAGTCTCAACAGCCGAGGACTTGTTATACTTGTGGCGATATGGGGCAAATTGCTAGATTTTGCCCTCAAGCTTCGAGCAGTTCTTAGCATTAGGATTCCCGTGCCATGTTTCAGGCACCAAGTGTTCCACCACCCGCCCAGCCATCTAGAGGTTGAGGTAAAGGTATTAGAGGTGGAGCTCATGCCACTTGAGGTGGAGGCCTGCCAGCAGCAGACCGTCCCAGAGATGTAGTCCAGGGTAATGGGGCCCAACCCCGATGTTATGCTCTTCCAGTTGGGCCTGAGGTTGAGACTTCCGATGCAATTATCACAGATACGGTTTTGGTTTTTAGTAGGGATGCTTTAATGCAATCTGGTCATGCCTAGTCATTTTTTGAGTTCTCCAGTTTATGTGTCTACGTCGGTGGGTGATTCTATTGTGGTAGATCGTGTTCATCGTTCTTGCGTAGTTGTGATTGGGGGTCTTGAGACCTGAGTAGACTTGTTACTGTTGAACATGGTTGATTTTGATATCATACTAGGGATGGACTGATTATCACCTTACCATGCTATCTTGGATTGTTATGCCAAGCCTGTGACCTTAGCCTTGCTGGGTCTACCTCGTCTTGAGTGGAGAGAGACTCTTGGTCATTCTACCCGTAGTGTTATCTCATATATGAAGGCTCGTTTATGGTCGAGAAAGGGTATTTGGCTTATTTGGCATATGTTCGTGATTCTAGTGCTGAGGTCCCTTCTATTGATTATGTTCCTGTAGTTCGTGAGTTTCCTGAGGTATTTCCTTCATACCTGCCGGGTATGCCACTCGACAGGGATATTGACTTTTGCATTGATTTGGCTACGGGCACTCATCCCATTTCTATTCTGATGCATCGTATGGCCCCGCCTGAGTTGAAAGAGTTGAAGGAGTAGTTGCAAGACTTGCTTGATAAGGGCTTCATTAGGCCCAGTGTCTCTCCCTGGGGTGCGCCAGTGTTGTTTGTCAAGAAGAAGGATGGATCAATGAGGATGTGCATAGATTACCGGCAGTTGAACAAGGTTACAATCAATAATAAGTATCCATTGCTAAGGATTGATGATTTATTTGACCAGCTTCAGGGTGCCCAAGTGTTTTCTAAGATCGATTTGAGATCTGGCTAAGATCAGTTGAGGATTAGGGCATCCGATGTCCCTAAGACAACTTTCCGCACTCGGTACGTGCATTTATGAGTTCTTGGTAATGTCATTCGGATTAACAAATGCCCCAGCAGCTTTCAGGGATTTGATGAACGGAGTGTTCAGGCCTTAATTGGATTCATTCGTGATAGTCTTCATTGATGATATTTTGATTTATTCCCGCAGCCGGGAGGAGCATGAGCAACATCTGAGAGTGGTTCTTCAGACTCTAAGAGATAGTCAGTTGTACGTTAAGTTTTCAAAGTGTGAGTTCTGGTTGATTTCAATTGTTTTCTTGGGTCATGTTGTTTTAGCAAAGGGTATTCAGGTGGATCCAAAGAAGATAGAGGCAGTCAAGAACTGACCTAGACCAGCATCAGCTACAGAGATCCAGAGTTTCTTGGGTTTGGTAGGCTATTACCATCTATTTGTGGAGGGGTCTTCATCTGTTGCAGCCCCGATGACCAGGTTGACCCAGAAGGGTGACCAGTTTAGGTGGTCCGGCGAGAGTGAGGCGAGCTTTCAGAAGCTCAAGACGGCTTTGACTACGGCGCCAGTGTTGGTTTTGCCCACAGGTTTAGGGCCACATACAATTTATTGTGATGCATCTCGTATTGGACTTGGTGCAGTGTTGATGCAGGATGGCATGGTCATGCTTATGCTTTGCGTCACTTGAAGATTCATGAGAAGAACTATCCAGTCCATGATTTGGAGTTAGCAGCCATTGTTCACGCGCTGAAGATTTGGAGGCATTATCTGTATGGCGTGGCATGTAAGGTGTTCACAGATCACAAGAGTTTGCAATACTTGCTCAAGAAGAAGGAGCTAAATTTGAGGCAGAGAAGGTGGTTGGAGCTGTTAAAAGACTATAATATCACCATATTATATCATCCGGGAAAGGCCAATGTGGTGGCCGATGCTTTGTGCAGGAATTCAGCTAGTATGGGCAGTCTTGCGTATATTCCGGTCGGTGAGAGACCGCTTGCTTTGGATGCTCAGGCTTTGGCCAATCAGTTCGTAAGGTTGGATATTTCTGAGCCCAGCCGCGTATTAGCTTGCACAGTTGCTCGTTCTTCTCTATTAGAGCGTATCCGAGATCGGCAGTATGATGATCCTTATTAGAAACACGGTATAGCACGGAGGGTCCAAGCAGGTTATGTCACACCTCCTTTTTACGCACCCACCCTGAAGGATAAGGTACAAGGGAGTTTTTTCCAATTTTAAGTGACAATATTCGAAATGGGATTATTTATTTATTTCAGAGTCGCCACTTGGGAAAAGTTTGGCTTTTGGTGTCCCAAGTCACCGATTTATTTTTTTTTGAATCCCAATTCGAGGAAAATGTTCGACTTTCCAATTGAAGTCTGCGAACCAGAAATTCTAAGTAAGGAATTCTGTTGACCCGAGGGAAGGTGTTAGGCACCCCCGAATCCCGT
>MU713591.1:30584-41116 GCA_026770625.1 Nicotiana glauca | reverse complement strand
TAGCCAACATTAGGGCTCCAACCCCTGAGTTGAGCGGTTTTCCTTTTAGCCAACATTAGCGCTCCAACCCCTGAGTTGAAGGTTTTCCTTTTTAGCCAATATTTGGGCTCCAACCCCTGAGTTGTGCATTTTTCCTTTTATCCAACATAAGGGCTCCAACCCTTGAGTTGAGCTTATTTCCCTTTAGCCAACATTAAGGCTCCAACCCCTGAGTTCAGTGTTTTTTCTTTTAGCCAACATTAGGTCTCCAACCCTTGAGTTGAGCGTTTTCCCTTTTAGCCAACATTAGGGCTCCAACCCCTAAGTTGAGCGTTTTCCCTTTTAGCCAACATTAGGGCCCCAAGCACTGAGTTGAGCGTTTTCCCTTTTAGCCAACTTTAGGGCCCCAACACCTGAGTTGATCGTTTTCCCTTTTACCTAACATTAGGGCTCCAACCCCTGAGTTGAGCATTTTTTTATTTTATCCAACATTAGGGCTACAACCCCTGAGTTGATCATTTTTCCTTTAGCCAACATTAGGGCTCCAACCCCTGAGTTCAACATTAGGGCCTGAAACCCTGAGTTAAGCATTTTCCCTTTTAGCCAACATTAGGGCTCCAACCCCTGAGTTGAGAATTTTTCCTTTTAGCGAACATTAGGGATCCAACCCCTGAGTTGAGCGTTTTCCCTTTTAGCCAACATTAGGGCTCCAACCCCTGAGTTGAGCGTTTTTCCCTTTTAGCTAACATTAGGGCTCCAACCCCTGAGTTGAGCGCTTTTCCTTTTAGCCAATATTAGGGCTCCAACCCCTGAGTTGAGTGCATTTCCTTTTAAACAATGTTAGGGCTCCAACCCCTGAGTTGAAAATTTTTCCTTTTAGCCAACATTAGGGCTCCAACCCCTGAGTTGAGCAGTTTTCCTTTTAGCCAACATTAGGGCTCCAACCCCTGAGTTCAAGGTTTTCCTTTTTAACCAATATTTGGGCTCCAACCCCTGAGTTGTCATTTTTTCTTTTAGCCAACATAAGGGTTCCAACCCATGAGTTTAGCATTTTCCCTTTTAGCCAACATTAGGGCTCCAACCCCTGAGTTGAGCGTTTTTCCTTTTAGCCAACATTAGGGCTCCAACCCCTGAGTTGAGCGTTTTTCCTTTTAGCCAACATTAGGGCTCCAACCCCTGATTTGAGCATTTTCCCTTTTAGCGAACATTAGGGCTCCAACCCTTGAGTTGAGCTTATTTCCCTTTAGCCAACATTAGGGCTCCAACCCCTGAGTTGAGCATTTTTTATTTTAGCTAACATTAGGGCTCCAACCCCTGAGTTGAGCGTTTTCTCTTTTTGCCGACATTAGGGCTCCAACTCTTGAGTAGAGCATTTTTCTTTTAGCCAACATTAGGGCTTCAACCCCTAATTTGATCGTTTTTTCCTTTAGCCAACATTAGGGCTCCAACCCTTGAGTTGAGCATTTTTTCCCTTTTAGCCAACATTAGCGCTCCAACCCCTGAGTTGAGCGTTTTTTCCTTTAGCCAACATTAGGGCTCCAATCCTTGAGTTGAGCATTTTTCCTTTTAGCCAAGATTAGGTCCCAAACCCTGAGTTGAGCATTTTCCCATTTAGCCAACATTAGGGCTCCAACCCCAGAGTTGAGCATTTTTTCTTTTAGCCAATATTAGGGCTCCAACCCCTGAGTTGAGCGTTTTTCCTTATAGCAAACATTAGGGCTCCAACCCCTGAGTTGAGCTTTCCCCTTTTAGCCAACATTAGGGCTCCAACCCCTGAGTTGAGCATTTTCCCTTTTAACCAACATTAGGGCCCCAAGACCTAAGTTGAACGTTTTCCCTTTTAGCCAACATTAGGGCCCCGACCCCTGAGTTGATCGTTTTCCCTTATAGTTAACATTAGGGCCCCAACCCATGAGTTGAGCATTTTTCCCTTTTAGCCAACATTAGGGCTCCAACCCCTGAGTTGAGCGCTTTTCCTTTTAGCCAATATTAGGGCTCCAACCTATGAGTTGAGCGTTTTTCCTTTCAGCCAACATTAGGGCTCCAACCCCTGAGTTGAGCGGTTTTTCTTTTAGCCAACATTAGGGCTCCGACCCCTGAGTTGAGCATTTCCCTTTTTAGCCAATATTTGGGCTCCGACACTGAGTTGTGCATTTTTCCTTTTAGCCAACATTAGGGCTCCAACCCCTAAATTGAGCATTTTCCCATTTAGCCAACATTAGGGCTCCAGCCCCTGAGTTGAGCATTTTTCCTTTTAGCCAATATTAGGGCTCCAACCCCTGAGTTGAGCATTTTCCCTTTTAGCCAACATTAGGGCTCCAACCCCTGAGTTGAGCTATTTTGCCTTTAGCCAACATTAGGGCTCCAACCCCTGAATTGAGCGTTTTTCCTTTTAGCTAACATTAGGGCTCCAACCCCTGAGTTGAACGTTTTCCTTTTATCCAACATTAGGGCTCCAGCCCCTAAGTTGAGCGTTTTCTCTTTTAGCCAACATTAGGGCTCCAACCCTTGTGTAGAGCGTTTTTCGTTTATCCAACATTAGGGCTCCAACCCCTGAGTTGAGCGTTTTTTCCTTCAGCCAACATTAGGGCTCCAACCCCTGAGTTGAGCATTTTTTCCCTTTTATCCAACATTAGGGCTCCAACCCCTGAGTTAATCATTTTTTCTTTTAGCCAACATTAGGGCTCCAACCCTTGAGTATAGCGTTTTTCCTTTTAGCCAACATTAGGGCTCCAACCCCTGAGTTGAGTTTTTTTTCTTTAGCCAATATAGGGGCTCCAACCCCTGAGTTGAGCGTTTTTCCTTTAGCCAACATTAGGGCTCCAACCCCTGAGTTGAGCGTTTTCCCTTTAGACAACATTAAGGCTCCAGCCCCTGAGTTGAGCGTTTTTCCTTTTAGCCAACATTAGGGCCCCAAACCCTGAGTTGAGCATTTTCCCTTTTAGCCAACATTAGGGCTCCAACTCCTGAGTTGAGTGTTTTTTCTTTTATCCAACATTAGGGCTCCAACCCCCGAGTTGAGCGTTTTTCCTTTTAGCGAACATTAGGGCTCCAACCCCTGAGTTGAGCGTTTTCCACTTTAGCCAACAATAGGGCTCCAACCCCTAAGTTGAGCGTTTTCCCTTTTAGCCAACAATAGGGCTCCAACCCCTGAGTTTAGTGTTTTTCCCTTTTACCCAAAATGAGTGCTCCAACCCCTGAGTTGAGCAGTTTTCCTTTTAGCCAATATTAGGGCTCCGAACTCTGAGTTGAGCATTTTTCCTTTTAGCCAATATTAGGGCTCCGACCCCTGAGTTGAGCGTTTTTCCTTTTAGCCAACATTAGGGCTCCAACCCCTGAGCTGAGCGGTTTTCCTTTTAGCCAACATTAGGGCTCCAACCCCTGAGTTGAGCGTTTTCCTTTCTAGCCAATATTTGGGCTCCAACCCTTGAGTTGTGCATTTTTCCTTTTAGCCAACATTAGGGCTCCAACCCTTGAGCTGAGCGGTTTTCCTTTTAGCCTACATTAGGGCTCCAACCCCTGAGTTGAGCGCTTTTCCCTTTTGCCAACATTTGGGCTCCAATCCCTGAGTTGCGCCTTTTAAAAATAGGTTTTCATTCCCTTACCCATTCCATCATAGATAAATACAATTCTTGAAAATGAAAAAAAAAAAGAGAAAAGAAGAAAAAAAAAGAGAATGAGTTCATACTTTGTCACGAATAACTCACGAAATTTTCCTAGTGAAAATTGGGGCAGAAAATTTCATTCGTTTTATTTGTTTTGGTGCCTGAGCAGGTCTAACATCGAGGCACAGGGGTGCGAGACGACCAACGGAATGAGTCTCAGTCCGGAATAAAGGAAAGAAGAAAAGAACAAAAAGAAATGAATTCAAAATGTTGAAGCGAACAACGATGCGGATTGCTCAAAATTTGATCGAATTGACAAGCTCCGCCAATCCCATTTTAACCCAATGATGAAGAAAAAACTGACACCTGCAGCTTGTGAGCATCAAGATTCAGATCGGAGTTCACAGCAAAATCAGCTAAGACTCGAGATCAAGCTTCAAGAGATTAATAGATAGGAATCTTGTAACTCATAGTTGATAGGCATAGCTAGATTAGCTTTGATTTTCCTTTTGGTGTAATAAGGAGGTCAACAAGTAGTATCAGCAGCAACAGCAGTGAAATCACAGCCCCTGGTAGTCCCAGCCACCAAAACTTCTAGAACTACACTGACCTAATTCCTTTATACCCAAGGATATTTAGGCAACCTATAAAGCATGGTTCGGTTAGACATTTTAAAAATGCTTCTCATGGAGTGCCTAGAAGGTAAAAATCTCTCATAATTGTTCATTTCTCTTGGCCCAAAAACCCTTCGTGTCTCCGAGCAAAGAGGGGCAGCTGTGAGCACGTGATTTTTGCCTCGCTTGAACTATTCCTATAAATTTCTTAAAATTAGGATTTTTCTTTACCTGGGCAGCTTACCTGCGGTTAGTAGGGAGCACTGGCGAGGAGGAGAAGAGAGCGAACAGGCAGAGATATAAGGTAGCTAGGAAGGAGGCGAAGATGGCATTAACGGATGCTAAGACGGCAACTTTTGCTCGTCTGTATGAGGAACTAGGTAACAAAGGCGGGGAGAAGAAGTTATTCCAACTCGCTAAGCTGAGAGAGAGGGCGGCTCGGGATCTGGACCAGGTGAGGTGCATAAAATATGAGGATGGCAAAGTTTTGATGGGGGATAACCAGAATAAGAGGAGATGGCAGACCTACTTTCATAAACTTCTAAATGAAGAAGGGGATCAAGATATTGTACTAGGTGGATTGAGGAACGCCGACATCCCCCATAAATTAAGTTATTGTAGGGAAATTGAGGTCGATGAGGTCATCGAGGAAATGCGTAAGATGAGGGGGGCAGAGCTACCGGGCCAGACAAAATTCCGGTTGAACTTTGGAGGTGTGTGGGTAGAGCAGGATTGGAATGGCTTACTGGGTTGTATAATGTGATATTCAAGACTAATAGGATGCCTGAAGAGTGGAGGTGGAGTATAATGGTTCCGCTATATAAGAACAAAGGCGATATCCAGAGTTGTAACAACTATAGAGGTATCAAATTACTGAGTCATACCATGAAAGTCTGGGAGAGAGTGGTAGAGATGAGAGTGCAAAGGACGGTGTCTATCTCAGACAACCAGTTCGGGTTTATGCCAGGGCGATCTACCACAGAAGCTATCCATCTTATTAGGAGGATGGTGTGAGCACGTGATTTTTGCCCTATATATGAATTATTCCCATAAAATTCAAACAAAAAAGATTTTTCCTTATTTTTACAGTTTTTTGTAAATTTTGTGTTAATTGTTTGCATTTTATTTGTGCATTTTAATTCACATGAAAAATACAAAAAAAATACATTTACATCTGCATTTAATTTCCCATTTTTAGGATTAATTAGGGGTTACTTTGTTTTAGAACAAAACATGAAAATCACAAAAATAGTTCACTTTTGCATTTTATTGTTTTAATTGAAAAATGGTCAAAAAATAGTTTTAAAGTAATTTTAGGCATTAATTAGTTTAGCTTAATTTTTATTTTTATTTTTGCATCTTTATAAAATCAAAATGATACAAAAATACAAGGTGGAAAACAAAAAGAATAAAAGAAACAAAGAAAAGAAAAAGAGTTACAAAAGGAAGGGCTGCCCAGATTGGGCTCGTTTTAATTTCAAACCATTGAGGCCCAAATTGTCTACCAGCTAGCCCCAGCCCAGATCCGTTCTCCTCATCCCGGTCCAAATCCTCTCAACCAAAACGACGACGTTTAGTCGTCAAGCAATCACAGCCTTTCATATTGACTGATCCAACGGCTAAGGATTATTTTTGCCTAATTATAATATGGTCCGAAAATAAAATAACCCTAAAAGACAAAAGCCCCCTTCCTCGTACCAGTCTCTGAACCTCGCCAGAACCCTCGCTGGCGGGAAACGCAACCAACGCCGATGACCGCTGAATTAACACCATCGATTCTCCCTAACCTCATCTTTCCATTCCCCATGTTCCTACCCCTCGAATCCACCCCGAAAGCTTCGAATATTCCCCAGAAGTTTTTTTGGCCAGGTCGTCACCTATGCCAAACGGTCCCAAATCTACACCGTAGGATTGTCACACCATCCTCTACCCAACCCCCAGAGTGGCATCTCTTGAATCTGGCTAGAATTGGTCGAATGTTGGAAAGAAGTTTTCCAACCAAACTCTAAAAAGGCCAAAGTGCATGCAACTGATGTCAAAGGGTCCCTGGACCTCCCTCGTAAGGAATGGATCATCAATAAAGGTCAAATGACCCTAGGCATGGCCGAATTTGGGAATAACACAACTAGCCGGAGTTTTCTTTTCATCAATAAGCTTCCCTAGGTTTCTTAGCAGTTCTTTGTAGTTAATTAATTGCTTTGTTAGTTAGCGTCTAATCGTATTTGTTTTGTGTCTATTTGGTTCAATCTGTTAGTTTGATCGATATAATCCCTTTCATCTTACTTTGTCAAGTTTAGGATTTAGTCTGTTTGTTGTTTCTGATTGAGTAGATTTAATTCCGAAGATGTTCTTTAGATTTTGAGTTAGGTAGTGGGTTCAAGCTAAAAGGTTCTTTGTTTTGTTTGGACCCGGACTTGAACTTGAGGACCGGACTTTTACATTAATTAATTAGGATCTTTTTTTTCCTTTTAGAGACAAAATTAAAATAGAAAAACATAGTTGCTCTTAGGTTTGCCCATTCCTAAAATAAAAATGAGATGAGCCTCGCCCAATGAAATACAAAATTGCGGGGCCCTTAATAAAGGTTTAAAATTACTCAGAAAATCGGGAAGGGCCGTTTAGTGAATTTCACGGCCCTCCCAAAAGATAATAACGCGTTAGACTCTTTAGACGCGATTCTAATAAAATTACCTTCTTAAACTCGGGTGTGCATTTCATGCGACCCAAATCAAATCCCAAAACGTTGAATAAGAATGTGTCGAGGATCGGGTGGATTTCATATGACGTGATCCGAAAATACTTTTTTAAACGACGTTCACTTTCGTAAAAATAATTAAAAGCGGTAAATAATTATAAAATTGCACTATAGGTTGGATCATGTAAAACTTAGATTTTTTAGCTATTTATAATAATTTAAGCAACCGTTCTAGAACCACGGGATTCGGGGGTGCCTAACACCTTCCCTCGGGTCAACAGAATTTCCGATTCGCAGACTCCAATTGGGAAGCCGACAATTTTCCTAGATTTGGGATATAAATTAAACTGGTGACTTGGGACACCAAAAGCCAATCCTATCCCAAGTGGCGACTTTAAAAATAAATAAATAATCCTATTTCGAATAATGTCACTTAAAATGGAAAAACTCCCTTATACATTTATCCTTCGGGATAGGTGTGTAAAAAAGGAGGTGTGACAGCTCATGGCGACTCTGCTGGGGATACGAACCCAGAATTTCGATTCAGGGTTCAAGAATTTGAGCTTAGTACAATTATTATATTTGGCTTTATCTGATTTTATACATGTTCCATGCTATACGTGTTAAATGTTTTACCGCTTTGATATTTGTTGAAATTGTATATATAAACTGTGGTGAATCCCTTCCTCTCTCTGAGTCTTCTACATCATGGAGAAGGGTGCACTTCGTGTAGCTTCTCTTCTATTTAAAGTCCTTCCCAATTTAGAACGAGGTTGGATAAGTTGCTAAGCCGGCGGAGCTTCTGTATCCCCGGTACACTGCCTCCCCCTCGGCTCGAGTTGTCCGCTCGGGTAAGCCAGGTCTAGAATAATAAACCTAGGGTTTAAACCTAGAAGAACAAAAACTTATGCCGGATCCCTAGTAGGACGTTTGTTTGCATCATGTGCATTTGACTTAGGGGACTCAACACAGGGGTTGGGTCCGTCTAGGACAGGTGACCTAAAACGAAAAGACCATCCTGATGTATCTTACGTGCTACTTGCGCATTTATTTGCTCGGATTTGCATGTTGACCGCTTGTCTAAATGAGTAGAAATTGAGAAAAATAGTAGTGTTAAGACTAAGGGAGGAAAATCATTTATTGTGAAAAAACCCAATGCCCAAATAGTACCGAAATGCTGTCGGATTTTTGAAAAATGAAAAAAAAACAAATATAAAGAGAAAAATATTTGAAAAAATAGACAAACATTTGTTGTTCAAAATAGTCTTAATTTTGGCGAATCTGCCCGAACTACGCTAGTTTGATTCTCATCGGATGTGAGATACGTAGGCAACCGTCACGGGGTGCAACCACCCTTTTGCAAAAATAGCCAAAATTACCAAAATTTTAATTTTTGTCACAAATAAGTCGGGTGATTCCATTCTTGTTTTAAAATAAGCCGAATGTCCCCAAAAGGGCGCCGGAAGGCTGTTTTTGCAAGAATAGCCACCCTGAGTCATTTTAAGTGGTTTGCGGACACAGCCTTAAAATCTTTCCCCCAGAAGTGCTGAAAGGCTGTATTCGCAAAACCAAATCCTTGTTTTGATTAAATAAAGAATTTTGACAAAATAGCCAGTTTGTAAAAATAAGTCATTAAAATTCCCTTTTTAAATAAACGTGCAGGATGACTTCAAGTAACATCGAGACCTTCTCAGTCCTGAGTGAGATCCCCTTGAAACTTCACATGTGGTGGCATGATCTAGGAAAAGGAAGCAGAGATACCGTGGTTAAAATTTTGGGCGGTTTAGTTTATCTACTGAACATCAAACCGAGGAAAGATATCATTGAGGCACTAATACCATTTTGGGACCCGACCCGTAACGTATTTCGATTTTCAGATTTTGAACTCACACCCACCTTAGAGGAGATTGCAGGATATGCATGCCTCAATGGGAACCTTCGAGGCAGATACCCACTAGCCCCACGATCGGTAACCCTTCATAGGTTCTTGGATTTGTTGAACATTAGCCGGGATATTCAGGACCCGCATCTGGCAGAAGGGTGTTGTACATTACATTTCCTATATCACCGGTATGGTAACCTAAAAGGTTTCGAGGAGCTCAATACCGGCTTGATGCATGCCGGAAATAAAGACAAATGGGAAGCTTGACGGGGATTAGCCTTCATGGTGGCCTTTCTGGGAGTGGTGGTTTGTCCGAGGAAAGATGGTCATATAGACCTCGGCCTGGCAGGGATGCTACATGTTGCCATAAAAAAACCTACTAGCATAGTGGTTCCTCTGATCATAGCAGAAATGTACCGAGCTCTAACCAAATGTCGCGAAGGCGAGAAATTCTTTCAAGGTTGCAATTTGATCTTACAGTTGTGGATGCAAGAACACCTCTGTCACCGCACAGGCTATATGAACAACAGTTTAACCGGGTTGAGTTGTATTGTAGAATTTGGGACCCGGGTGATAGGTATTGAGTTCCCTAAAAGTACTGAGGCCTGGTCATCATGCTTAAGATCCTTGACCGCAGATAAAGTCGAATGGGCTTATGGTTGGCTTCCTGCTACTGAAGCTATATACACATCAGCAGAGGTCCCCTATATTTTTTTGATGGGTATCCGAAGAATACAACCTTACGCTCCTTACCGGGTTTTACGACAATTTGGAAGATTCCAGACAGTGCATAATGATGAAGACCTGAGTGAGCAAGTCATTGAGTTGGACCCAAAGGCTGTATTTCCTGAAGGTAGAATCTGAAAGATATGGAATGAGTGTCGGTTCCTCGAGCCAAAAACTATAATACAAGACCAAGCTAGAGGCGAGGTAGATCCCAAGTATCTGACGTGGTTTGGCAAAAGATTTCAAATCCTAGAGAGGCCCGCTAAAAGACCGCACGTGTAGCAATTTACCGATGGGATCCAAGTTCAATGGGATTGGCAAGCAAAGGAGAAGGAGTACCGAGCTAGAATAGGACGGTTAGAGCAATAGGTCCGGGACCTCCAATTCGACAAAAGTGTACAGGCTGCAGCCGACGAGGGTGATAAAAAGAAATTAGCTTAGGAGAACGAAGCGCTCAAAGCCCAAATTAAGCAAATGAAAATAGATGCCCGGAACCAAGAAAGAAGTCTATCTGATGAGAGGTTGATCAAAGGGTTAAGGAAACAAATTTCGGATTGCCAAGAAGAACAAGAAAAATCCGAGGGAAATATGGCAAGACTTCGGGCGCAGTGGGCCAAAAGGACTGAATAAAGAGCCCAATTTGTGCAGCAAATGAGGAGAAACTACGAGGGGACCATCTCCAAGATGAAGGGAAAAATGAATACTATGGAAGAAAAGACAGCCCAGCGGGATAAAGAATTCCGAGTCGAGATGAACCAGTGCCATAGGTTAATTACAGAGATAAAAAGAGAAATTAAACTGCTACAAGATTTGCACTTCCAGGACACGCAGGTGCTAGAGGCTCGTACACAACAAATAAGTCGACTCCTCCAAGAAAAGGGGCGAATCAGAGAAAGGATCAGAAACATTGCCCACTATATTGTCATAAAGTGTCAGGCCGGCGAGCGAATGGGTCGTACCGTGTCCTTTGCCTCAGTGATGATATTTGTTCGCCAAGTCATGAATGATTTAGATCAGTTGCAAAGGGGTCT
>MU713591.1:15077-29071 GCA_026770625.1 Nicotiana glauca | reverse complement strand
GGATCAGGACATATCTCGATGGCATATCTGGGATGACCTTGCCCGAGATTTTGTCCGACAATTTCAGTACAATATAGACATTGCGCCAGACAGGAATTCCCTGGCAAACCTAAAGAAAAATCCCTCAGAGAGTTTCCGTGAATATGCAATCAAATGGCGTGAACAGGCGTCAAGAGTCAAGACTCCAATGGATGAGGTTGAGATGGTCACTGTCTTCCTACAGGCTCAGGAGGCAGATTATTTTCAAAACATGATGTCCGCTATGGGTAAACCTTTTGCAGAGGCAATAAAGATTGAAGAAATGGTAGAGAATGGGCTAAAAACAGGCAGAATCTTGAGCCAGTCAGCCATAAGGGCAATCTCCCAAGCCATCCAATGCGGGTTTGGAGGAATGGCTAAGGGCAAGAAGAAAGAAGAAATAGTGATGGTGGCATTGGGCGGAAGGAGGTACCGGGCTCCTAGACCGGTGTTCTCAGAAAGAGCCCCTCAGCACTATTACCCTCACACAGATATGACTTATGCTCCTCCACCATATGCGGTAATGAATGCTCAACCTTTCGGCCGCCCGCAACCACAAGCTAACCGAAACCCACCTCCATTCCAGACAAACCAGCCACCTTACCAAAACCAATATAACCCCCAACCACCACAAAATAACTTTTGCCCTCGGGAACCACCTAGACGACAAAATTTTACACCAATCGGTGAACCTTACTCCACCCTGTTCCCTAAGCTTGTCCAGATGAATTTGCTGCAACCCATACCCCCGAACAGGCAAAATCCAGAATCACCATCATATAAGCGGGGTGTCAGGTGTGCATACAATTCAGGGGCAGAAGGCCATTATACAAATGACTGCTGGACATTGAAAAGGGCTGTGGAAGATTTGATTGAACAAGGGAAAATAGTGTTGAGGTATGAAGAAGTCCCGAATGTTCCCAATAACCCTTTGCCCGCTTACAATAACGGGCCGGTAATTGGTATGATTTGTGAAAACCGAGACTTTGACCCTGCTCTGAAAGCCATAATTGCTATTTCCAATGCCGAAAAGAAACCCAAGGTAGCTCTGAAACAGGGAAAAGAAGAAAAGAAGGATAAGGTTGTCAACATTGAGCCTGAAGAGAGAACTGAGACAAAAGCAAAGCCGGTGCCTCCTAAACACGAGGTTCTTTATGTGCTACGAGGTCGTCAAGAGAAACCTCTAGTTGTGAGCACTCCGAGGAAGTGTGAAGTGAAGAAGGGTACACAGATGTATGTGCCGAAAGGGGTCTATATGGCGCGGGGGACAATTAAACCACCTCGGCTGAGTGAGCCAGTGGTTATTGGACGTGCACCACAGAAGCCCATAACTAACCCCTCTGCAGTGCCGTGGAACTACCAACAAACAGTGGTCACATACAAAGGCAAGGAGATTTCGGGAGAACCGCCAGAAACAGTCCCCGTTGAAAAATATTCAAATGTACATGAAGTCAACAGCGCTACAAAGAAACGCTTTCCATCTAAGAAGCCGGTAAGCGCCGAAGAAGGAGAGGCATTTTTTTAGAAGATGAAAATGCCTGACTATGAAACGGTCGACCAATTGAGGAAGTGTCCTGAGCAAGTGCCACTGCTGTCTCTAGTGACCAAATCTGCTGAACATCAGAAGATCCTTACGAAAACTCTAAACGAAGCATATGTGTCAGCCGAGACTTCGGTTGAACAACTTGAAAGGATGGCAGAAAGATTCTTCGTTGTCAACCAACTCTCCTTCAGTAAAAATGATTTGCCTCTGGAGGGAGCTGCCCACAATAAAGCTTTGCATCTGACTGTCAAATATGAGGGTTACTACGTCAAACGGGTCATGGTCGATGGAGGTTCGGGCGTTGACATCTGCCCACTCTCCACATAGCAAGGATTGGAAATAGGGACAGGGAGGATTCGTCCGAACAATGTTTGTGTGAGAGCTTTCGATGGTGTTAAAAGGGATACCATCGGTGAAATTGATTTGATACTAACCATAGGCCCGGTGGATTTTGAGGTGACCTTCCAAGTGCTGCACATGGATACATCTTACAATCTTCTCCTAGGAAGGCCTTGGATCCATGCCGCAGGAGTTGTACCCTCAACCCTCCACCAGATGGTGAAATTTGAGCATGAAGATCAGGAGATCGTGGTCCATAGGGAAGGTGAGCAGTCTATATATCGAGACCCATCTATCCCATGCCTGGAAGCGAGGGAGGGAAGTGAGCATATTGTCTATCAAGCCTTTGAAATTGTGGTAGCTGATCAGTATGAGGAAGGACATCCATGCCCCCAGCCTTTCTTATCCAATGCTTCGATCATGGTAGCCAAGGAAATGATTAGACATGGTTTCAAACCAGGAAAAGGGTTGGGAAAAGCTTTGCAGAGAATAGCCGAACCGGTAACACTACCTGCAGCAAAAATGTATTTCGGGATGGGCTTCGACCCTACCCCGGATGATGAGAAATGGGCCAATGAAAGAAAGAAAGATGGATGGATTTTGCCACAACCACTGCCACATCTTTATGAGACCTTTGTCAAGCACAAGTACGGCATAGAAGAGGATGACGAAGTGTTCACGGCTGATGAAATAGAAGATATCTGTGGAGCTATGAGGCAAATGCTTTATGAAACCAACATGGTCCAGCCAGGAGAAGCGACTAGCACCGCTGAGGTGCTCTACATGGGACCAGACGCCAAACTCCAAAATTGGAAGGCTACGCCTTTCCCGATCAGGCGGGAGTCCCGGTAGATTAGCCCTATCACCTTTTCTGCATCTCGAGTTGTCTCAGGGTGTAACTCGGATGTTTCTTTTAGTTTCTTGTCTTTTGAATTCATGAATGTAAACCCTGTTATCTTTCAAAACATTCCAAGAAATGAAATCAATATTTCATCGTCCATTTTCTCTTTAGTCTTTCTGATTTTTGCTCTTTTTCCCTTTTATCTTTTCTTTTCAGTTATAATAATGCGTCTTCAAATAACATGACATGTTTGTGGACTTCATGCCCCAACTCAAACACGCTATCTAACTGTGAAATAATGAATCAAGAACCAGAATATGATGAAGAGGGGGCTTTTAAGGAAATAAACCGAGAATTGGAACAATTTGAGAACAAACCTAAGCCAAATCTGAATGACATTGAACCAGTTAATTTGGGAACTACCAAAGAAATAAGGGAAACCAAAATAAGCATTCACATAGATGAGAAAACTCGAGATGCAATAATACAACTTTTGTTTGAATTTAAGGATGTGTTGGCTTGGTCGTACGATGATATGCCAGGACTAAGCGTGGATTTAGTGGTGCACAAATTGCCAATTTACCCCAATTGTCCCCCAGTGCAACAAAAGTAAAGGAAGGTTAAAACCGATATCAATGATAAGATCAAGGAAGAAATCACAAAACAGCTGAAAGCATGGGTAATCCGGGTGGTCCGGTATACTACGTGGTTAGCCAATGTGGTTCCTATGCCAAAGAAATATGGGAAAACCCGGGTGTGTGTGGACTACAGAGATTTGAATAGGGCGATTCCCAAAGATAATTTTCCGCTGCCCAACATCCACATCCTTGTTGATAACTGTGCCACACATGAAATACAGTCCTTCATAGATTGTTACGCAGGATATCACCAAGTGTTGATGGATGAAGAAGATGCTGAGAAAATAGCTTTCACTACACCCTGGGGCACTTACTGTTATCTGGTCATGCCATTTGGGCTGAAGAATGCTGGGGCAACCTATATGAGAGCCATGACCGCCATTTTCCATGACATGATGCACCAAGAGATAGAGGTGTATGTGGATGACGTAATCATCAAGTCCCAAACTCAGAATGACCATGTTCGAGATTTGAGAAAGTTCTTTGAGCGGCTGCGCAAGTATGATTTGAAGCTGAATCCAGCCAAATGTGCCTTCAGAGTTCCATCAGGCAAGCTCTTGGGTTTCATAGTCAGTAGAAGAGGGATCGAGCTAGATCCAAGAAAGATAAAAGCTATTCGAGATCTTACCCCTCCGAAAACTAAGAAGGACGTGATGAGTTTATTGGGCGGTTAAACTATATTATTCAGTTCATTGCTCAATTGACTACCACGTGTGAGCCCATATTCAAACTGTTAAAGAAAGATGCAGCAATTAAATGGGCATCCGAATGTCAAGAGGCCTTCGACAAGATCAAGGAATATCTAACAAATCCTCCGGTGTTGGTCCCAGCTGAGCCAGGGCGACCTCTTTTCTTGTATCTGACGATGTTGGAAAATTCTTTTGGTTGCGTTCTGGGGCAACACGATATAACTGGCAAGAAAGAGCAGGCAATTTACTATCTGAGTAAGAAGTTCACTAGCTACGAGGACAAGTATACTTTGTTGGAAAGAACATGTTGTGCTCTGACATGGGTCGCTCAGAAGTTGAGGCACTATCTGCAAGCCCACACTACCTACCTCATAACCAGGTTGGATCCTCTGAAATACATATTCCAGAAGCCGAGCGGTAAATGCATGCTTGGAAAATGTTCTTTCACGGAGCGGTAAATGCAAGAGGTGTAGGCATTGGAGCAATCTTGATATCACCTAATGGTCAGCACTATCCAGCAACAGCTAGACTCCGATTCTTCTGCACAAATAACACAGCTGAATATGAAGCCTGCATCATGGGAATGAATATGGCAATCGACCAGTAAGTGGAAGACTTATTGATCATGGGGGACTCCGATTTGATTATCCGACAAGCACAAGGGGAGTGGGAGACTCGAGACATTAAGCTCATCTCGTACCGGCAACACGTGGAAGATCTCACTAGACGCTTCAAGTCAATAGAGTTCAGATACATTCCTCGATGCCACAATGAACTAGCTGATGCACTTGCCACTTTAGCTTCAATGCTTCCTTACCCAGGTAATACTCATATTAATCCCCTGGAAATTCAAATCAAAGAAAGGCACGGTTATTGTAATGCGGTTTAGGTGGAACCCATCATTCAGCCTTGGTATCATGATATCAAAAGATTTTTGAAAATACAAGAGTACCCCGAGCAAGCCACTGGGGACCAAAAGAGAACCATTAGACGGCATGCGAGTGGTTTCTTTTTAAGCGGTGATTTTTTGTATAAAAGGACTCCGGACCTCAACTTGCTAAGATGCGTTGATGCCGAAGAAGCTGGAAGAATTATGCATGAGGTGCACGCGGGGGTGTGCGGACCTCATATGAACGGATATGTTTTGGCAAAGAAAATCCTGCGAGCGGGATATTATTGGATAACCATGGAGAAGGATTGCTTTAGCTTCGTTCGAAAATGTCATCAATGCCAGGTGCACGATGATTCGATTCATGCACCTTCAAAGGAACTTCATCCGATGTTAGCACCTTGGCCGTTTGTTGCCTGGGGTATGGACATCATTAGCCCAATCGAGCCGAAAGCTTCAAATGGGCATAGATTCATATTGGTTGCAATTGATTACTTCACAAAATGGGTTGAGGCCATCACTCTCAAGATGGTCACCAAGAAAGCTGTGGTAGACTTTGTGCATTCCAACCTCATTTGTCGCTTTGGTATTCCTGCAACTATCATTACCGACAATGCGGCAAACTTGAATAGTTGTTTGATGGGAGAGGTATGTGAACAATTCAAGATAACGCACAGAAACTCTACCCCTTATCGGCCAAAAGCCAATGGTGCCGTCGAAGCAGCGAATAAAAACATCAAGAAGATTTTGAGAAAGATGATTCAAAACTCCAGGCAATGGCATGAAAAGCTGCCTTTTGCATTACTCGGGTATCGCACCACAGTGCGTACATCAATCGGAGCCACCCCATACTTGTTGGTTTATGGAACCGAAGCAGTCATACCTGCAGAAGTAGAAATCCCTTCGCTTCGTATAATCGTTGAAGCAGAAATCGAGGACAGTGAATGGGTTAAAACCCGGCTAGAGCAGTTGTCACTAATTGATGAAAAATGGATGACCGCAGTGTGCCACGGGCAGTTGTACCAACAAAGAATGGCCCGCGCATATAACAAGAAAGTACATCCCAGGAACTTTGAAGTGGGACAGCTTGTGCTCAGACGCATTCTCCCTCATCACCAAGAAGCAAAAGGAAAGTTTGCTCCCAATTGGAAAGGTCCATACATAATCCGAAAGATTTTGCCAAAAGGAGCAGTGTATCTAGGAGACATTGAAGGAAATGATCCTGAAATAGCAGTCAATGCGGATGCGATAAAAAGGTACTATGTCTAGACCTCCTGGGGTGATGGCTTTTGTGCAATTGAGATGATGAAGGATTTCCTTTTCGCTACCCCAAACACTATCAATCCTTCGCAAACCCTTTGAGCCGGTTCCATTTCTTTGACTACCCTCTTTGGAACCCGAAAGTATAAAAAGGAAAAGAAAGGAAAAAGGAAAGAAAAAAAAAGAAGAAAGAAAAGAAAAACAAAACAAAAACAAAACAAAAAAAAAAAAAAATTATCTGCCTGAACTACGTTTTGACTTGATCCCGAAAGGGTACGTAGGCAGCCTCTCCCTGAGGTTCAGTCACACCAAAACAAAAATCCCAATTTCCCCGAAAAATTTAAACTGGGGCAGATGATATGATGGTTCGGCTATGAATCCGCCGAAATGGTTCCAAAGTTGTAGTTCCGCCTAAAATCCTTTTTACCTCAAAAACCTTATCCAAGTCCTTCCGATCAATTGGCAAAGGCAGGGAAGTGGAAAACGTCATTGTTGGAATCTGATACAATTCAAACTGAGAGAAATAAAATAAGAAAGTCTTATCGATGAAAACCTTCGGGCACCATAAGGCAATGATGAGTAGAGAAAATGAAAATGAGAGAATCCGCTTAGTGAAAACTCGCAAAGAGCACTATCGAGCGACGGTGAGAAGAGAAATGAGAGAGGTCGATTGGCGAAAACCCGCAAAGGGCACTGTCGGCCGAAAAGAAGACATCTCATAACTAAAATAGTCCTGGCAAGGTTCCCTAGTTTTAAAATGCGGATCAATGGGTTCACGAGAAGCTGGAAAGTTTGTGTGGGTCAGGCGTCCAGTCCAAGAAGCATTTCATGTTCATTTGATGTCAACATGCACACCCCAGATAAGTCTTTCTTTTCCCCCGAAAGGGACGCTTCTCTTTAAACTCATTCGCTTGCCTTTTGTATATTTCTTCCTTGAATCCCTTTCGGTTCAACACTGATTCTGGAATTACTACAAAGAAAGGTGGCAGGATTGGTTCTATCAGGATCCGCCTAGTCAGAGTCGAAGAAAATTCCCAGCCTCAGCGAGTGCGTCAGGCCAATCTTGACTGACCATAGTGTTTGATGTTCTCAAAGCAAAGACATTTGAAAATAAAGAAAGTCAAAGACAAAGGTCCCGAAGGCAGAATAAAGTGAAAAGGACAGAGCCCACACGGGCAAGTCATAATGAAAACCTGAGAGTTGAACCCAGTCAGTTTGAAAAGAGATTCACCCTCGAGGCCAACAAGCAGCAAACTTCTCAATGGAAATGGGGACGGGATCAAACGATTGGGATGATCAAGGCCACAAAACCAACCACCGTTTCAAACTAACAAATTGTTCTTTGTTGAAAACAGGTCTTATTCAATGCAATCGTGCAAGAAGCAGGTGCAACCCAGAAAGAAATAAATGCACAAGCGCCGAAATAGCCTTGCAGCAGGAAAGTGACATAAAGGGAAGTTTCCCCCCAAATTCTTTCATGCGTTTTGCTAAATAAAAAGAAAAATATATAAAAAGAAAAACAAAAGAAAGAAGAAAAGAAATGAAAATGTAAATCCCAAAAGAAAAACAAATCATGGTAGCATAGGACCCCATTCCTTAACTATCCCGGCATAACCCGAGGATCTCCCTGGCATAACCCAAGGAGCTTTTTCTTTCCAAACCCCGGTATAATCCGAGGATCTTCCTGGCATAACCCAAGGAACTTTTTCTTTTCAAACCCCGGCATAACCCGAGGATCTTCATGGCATAACCCTAGGAGCCTTTTCTTTCCAAATCCCGGCATAACCCGAGGATCTCCCTTTCATAACCCGAGGATCTCCCTGGCATAACCCTAGGAGCCTTTTCTTTCCAAATCCCAGCATAACCCTAGAAGCTTTTTCTTTCCAAATCCCCGCATAACCCGAGGATCTCCCTGGCATAACCCAAGGAACTTTTTCTTTTCAAATCCCGGCATAACCTGAGGATCTCCCTAGCATAACCCAAGGAGCTTTTTCTTTTCAAACCCCGGCATAACCCGAGGGTCTCCCTGGCATAACCCTAGGAGCCTTTTCTTTCCAAATCACGGCATAATCCAAGGATCTCCCTGGCATAACCCTAGGAGCCTTTTCTTTCCAAATCCCGGCATAACCCGTGGGCCTCCCTGGCATAACCCAAGGACCTTTTTCTTTTATCCCGGCATAACCCGTGGACCTCCCTGGCATAACCTAAGGACCCTTTTCTTTTATCCCGGCATAACCCGTGGACCTCCCTGGCATAACCCGAGGAGATTTTTCTTTCCAAATCCCGGCATAACCCGAGGATATCCCTGGCATAATCCAAGGAGCTTTATCTTTTCGAACCCCGGCATAACCCGAGGATCTCCCTAGCATAACCCAAGGAGCTGTTACTTCCTGAGTATCGGAATAACCCGAGACCCCTGTTCTTTTTCCGGCATAACCCGGTCATCTTTTAGCATAACCTGGATTCATTCATAGAGATACACAATCCTGATTTAATTGCTTAGATATGTGTCACAACTCACTCACGAAATTTTCCTACTGAAAACTGGGGCAGAAAATTTCGTTCGTTTGTTTGTTTTTGTATTTTAAGCAGGTTGATCTCAAGACACAATGTGCGAGACGACCAATGGAATAAATCTCAAATTCAGAATCAAGAAAAGAAGAAAAAGAACAAAAGAAATGAATTTGAACATGAAGCAAGTAAGGGTGCGGATTGCTCAAAACCTGATTGAAGTAATAAGCTCCGCTGATCCTATCTTGACCCAATGCTGCATGAAGAAGTAAACATCTACAACTTGCGAGCATCAAGATTCAGATCGAAGTCCATAGCAACATCAGCTAAGACTCAAGATCAAGTTTCAAGAGAATTATAGATAGGAATTTTGTAACTCATAGTTGATAGGCATAGCTAGCCTAGCTTTGATTTTTCTTTTGGTGTAATAAGGAGGTCAGCAAGCAGTAGCAGCAGCAATAGCAGTGACAATCACAGCTCCTGGTAGTCCCAGCTACCAAACCTTCCCGAACTACACTAACTTGATTCCTGTTTAGCCCGGGATATGTAGGCAGCCTCTAAAGTAGAGTGCGGTCAACTCTTTCAAAATGCTTCACAAGGAATATGCGAACGGGCAAAAATCGCTCGTTTTCGCTCACTTGTCTTTGCACAAAAACTCTTCGTGTGTCCGAGCAAATAGGGTCGGCTATGAGCACGTGATTTTTGCCCTATATATGAATTATTCCCATAAAATTCAAACAAAAAAGATTTTTCCTTATTTTTACATTTTTTGTGAATTTTGTGTTAATTGTTTGCATTTTATTTGTGCATTTTAATTCATATGAAAAATACAAAAAAAATACATTTACATCTACATTTAATTTCCCATTTTTAGAATTAATTAGGGGTTAATTTGTTTTAGAACAAAATATGAAAAACACAAAAATAGTTCACTTTTGCATTTTATTGTTTTAATTGAAAAATGGTCACAAAATAGTTTTAAAGTAATTTTAGGCATTAGTTAGTTTAGCTTAATTTTTATTTTTATTTTTGCATCTTTATAAAATCAAAATGATACAAAAATACAAGGTGGAAAATAAAAAGAATAAAAGAAACAAAGAAAAGAAAAAGAGTTACAAAAGGAAGGGCTGCTCAGATTGGGCTCATTTTAATTTCAAACCATTGAGGCCCAAATCGTCTACCAGCTAGCCCCAGCCCAGATCCGTTCTCCTCAGCCCGGTCCAAATCCTCTCAACCAAAACGATGGTGTTTAGTCGTCAAGCAATCACAGCCTTTCATCTTGACTGATCCAACGGCTAAGGATTATTCTCGCCTAATTATAATATGGTCCGAAAATAAAATAACCCTAAAAGACAAAAGCCCCCTTCCTCGTACCACTCTCTGAACCTTGTCGTAACCCTCGCCGGCGGGAAACGCATCCAACGCCGATGACCGCCGAATTAACACCATCGATTCCCCCTAATCTCCTCATTCCATTCCCCATGTTCCTACCCCTTGAGTCCACCCAGAAAGCTTCGAATATTCCCCAGAAGTTTTTCCGGCCAGGTCGTCACCTATGCCAAACGGTCCCAAATCTACACCGTAGGATCGTCAGACCATCCTCTACCAAACCCCTATAGTGGCATCTCTTGAATCTGGCTAGAATTGGTCGAATGTTGGAAAGAAGTTTTTCGGCCAAACTCTAAAATGGCCAAAGTGCATGCAACTGATGTCAAAGGGTCCCTGGACCTCCCTCGTAAGGAATGGATCGTCAATAAAGCTCAAATGACCCTAGGCATGGCCGAATTTGGGAATAACAGGACTAGCCGGAGTTTTCTTTTCATCAGTAAGTTTCCCTAGGTTTCTTAGCAGTTCTTTGTAGTTAATTAATTGCTTTGTTAGTTAGAATCTAATCGTATTTGTTTTGTGTCTATTTGGTTCAATCTATTAGTTTGATCGATATAATCCCTTTCATCTTACTTTGTCAAGTTTAGGATTTAGTCTGTTTGTTGTTTCTGATTGAGTAGATTTAATTCCGAAGATGTTCTTTAGATTTTCCGATTTAGTATTAAGCCCTATTTTAATTCTGGTAGATTGAATATTGATTAATTAAATGTGTAGGCTTATAATGGTTTTAGATTTTGTTTACCTCAGTAGGCTTCATTTAGTTCTAGGTGATTAAATTAGTTCTTTGGTTTGTTAATTGTTCAGTTTGCCTGATAGATTGGTCTGCTTATTAAAGCTTGGTTTAATTGACATAAGGTGGGTAATTTTAGTTAAGAAGAAGGGGTAGTTTAGGGAATAAACAAGAGAAATAAATTCAGACTAGGGGAGATTACATGTGAGGGTAATTTAGGTCTTATTTGGTGAAGGGTAGGTCATAGAAGCTTCTAGTATTTTGTTCACCTATAAATAGGCATTCATTTGCCTTGTGGAAGGGTCTTCTGGTCAGCCATTTTTCCACTCAAAAACAATTCCCTGCCACTAGCCTATTTCCAGATCTGAAGAAGCATTTTAATTTCAAATAGCAAAAACAAAAAAAACAGAAATCTAATAGAAAAACTCAAAAAAAAAAGTTAATATTCGATCAGCACGTTCAGTTTTGTTCCAGTAATTCTTAAGTTCCAAGTCTGTCAGCTACCACTACTGATTTGAATGGTTTTTTATCCAGTTGGATTGGATTTCGATTGGTGATTGAAATTGGTAGACATCTGTTGTTTAATTGTTAGAGATTTTGGTCTGGTTTTGAGATTGATTTGAGTATTGCTCTCTCATTTTGTCTGATTTCAAACTATTCTGGGTTGAAAACTTACATCTCTGGGTTGTGCATTGCATATTTGTTGGTTTGGTATTGTCACTGCTGCTGCTGACCTTCATTTCCTCTATTGAAACTCCATTCTCAGGTACACACTCGATCATTGTATTGGCCCAGCTTGGAAATTGAGATATTGCAATAAAATTGGCCTTCCATTTGCCATCAGAAGTTTATATGTTCAATTAGTTTAGTAAAAGTAGTCAATAATTGATTAATATCATTTGATTTTGCTTTGGTTTTGTATTCATTATGCCTAGTTGGACTGTATAAATGTTCTGTTAATTATAGATGAATTAGTGGTTGGACTGTATGAATGTTTGAGTCATTGGTATTAGTTTAAACTTTCTCAATACACTTAGACTTATGACTGTCACCTTTTTGTTATTTGTAGTGTCGTAGAAAAATTAATTCAATTGGCTTTTTTAACATAACAAATTCAGTATTTTCAATTACTTAATGAATTTAGTAGGATAATTTAGTACCAAATTGGAGATTGAGTGGTCAGTGCTCTACTGCAATCATTTTGAGTAACCTGAAGGAAATGTCTTTGATAATCTGTCTGTGTTAAATTCAAATGAGACGCTTCGCAGGCGTTGTTTGGGATTCGATGCTATCCTAGGCATCACAATGGCATGGGCTATCTACGCCGGCTGCGGACTCGAACCTAAGTCCTTGGTTAAAAGCAGGCTCGCGGTTTTACTTCAGTGGACGTTTTCCATTTGGGTCAACCTTTGGCCCATGGGGTTTATCAATTTGAGCCTGTTTCAAAAATAGCAATTCAAGGTTTGAATAATAAAATTTGGGTTTTGAGTTAGGTAGCGGGTTCAAGCTAAAAGGTTCTTCCTTTTGTTTGGACCCGGACTTGAACTTGAGGCCAGGACTTTAACATTAATTAATTAGGAACTTTTCTTTCCTTTTAGAGACAAAATTAAAATAGAAAAACATAGTTTCACTTAGGTTTGCCCATTCCTAAAATAAAAATGAGATGAGCCTCGCCCAATGAAATACAAAATTGCGGGTCCCTCAATAAAGGTTTAAAATTACTCAGAAAATCGGGAAGGGTCGTTTAGCGAATTTCACGGCCCTCCCAAAAGATAATAACGCGTTAGACTCTTTAGACGCGAATCTAATAAAATTACCTTCTTAAACTCGGGTGTGCATTTCATGCGACCCAAATCAAATCCCAAAACATTGAATAAGAATGTGTCGAGGATCCGGGTGCATTTCATGTGACGTGATCCGAAAACACATTTTTAAACGATGTTCACTTTCATAAATATAATTAAAAGCGGTAAATAATTATAAAATTGTGCTATAGGTTGGAGCATGTAAAACTTAGATTTTTTAGCCATTTATAATAATTTAAGCGACCGTGCTAGAACCACGGGATTTGGGGGTGCCTAACACCTTCCCTCGGGTCAACAGAATTCCTTACACAGAATTTATGGTTCGCAGACTCCAATTGGGAAGTCGACAATTTTCCTCGATTTGAGATTTAAATTAAACCTGTGACTTGGGACACCAAAAGCCAATCCTATCCCAAGTGGCGACTCTAAAAACAAATAAATAATCCTATTTCGAATAATGTCACTTAAAATGGAAAAACTCTCTTATACATTTATCCTTCAGGGTAGGTTTGTAAAAAAGGAGGTGTGACAGATGGCAGAACAGTATAGGGATAAGAAGAAGGATCTCCACAAGGTGTTTATTGATCTAGAGAAAGCGTATGACAGGGTTCCTAGGGAGGTCTTATGGAGCTGCTTAGAGGTTAAAGGAGTTCCGGTAGCCTACATTAGGGTGATTAGAGACATGTATGAAGGAGCTAAGACTCGGGTTAGGACAGTAGGAGGCGATTCCGAGCATTTTCCAATTGTTACGGGGTTGCACCAAGGGTATGCACTCAGCCCTTTCCTATTTTCCCGGGTGATGGATGCCATAACGCATCATATTCAAGGGGAGGTGCCATGGTGCATGCTATTTGCTGATGATATAGTCCTAATTGACGAAATACGACGCGGCGTCAACGAAAGTCTAGAGGTTTGAAGACATGCCCTTGAGTCTAAAGGTTTCAAGTTGAGCAGGACAAAGACGGAATACCTCGAGTGCAAATTTGGGGCGGGGCCGACGGAAGCGGGAGTGGAAGTGAGGCTTGACTCTCAAATCATCCCTAAAAAGATTAGTTTCAAGTACCTTGGGTCAGTTATTTAGAGGATCGGGGAGATCGACAAGGATGTCACACACCGTATAGGGGTGGGTTGGATGAAGTGGAGGTTAGCGACAGGAGTCCTGTATGACAAAAAAGTTCCACCGTTACTAAAAGGTAAGTTTTATAAAGCAGTGGTTAGGCCTGCAATGCTATATGGGACCGAGTGTTGGCCAGTTAAGGACTCACACACCCAGAAGATGAAAGTAGCAGAGATGAGGATGTTGAGATGGATGTGCGGGCATACAAGGATGGATAAGATTAGGAAT
>MU713591.1:1632-14951 GCA_026770625.1 Nicotiana glauca | reverse complement strand
GAAAGTAGCAGAGATGAGGATGTTGAGGTGGATGTGCGGGCATACAAGGATGGATAAGATTAGGAATGAAGATATTAGAGAGAAGGTGGGTGTGGCCCCCATAGAGGACAAGATGCGGGAAGCAAGACTCAGATGGTTCGGGCACATTCAGAGGAGGAGCACTGATGCACCGGTGAGAAGGTGTGAGCGACTGGCTGTGGTGGGCATGAGGAGAGGTAGAGGGAGACCTAAGAAGTATTGGGGAGAGGTGATAAGGCAGGACTTAGCGTGTCTTAGGATTACTGAGGACATGGCCCTTGATATGGGATTGTGGAGGTCGAGCATTAAAGTTGTACGTTAGGGGGAAGTTGTGGATATTTCCACAGCACACTAGAGTGAGAATAGATAGTTATGAGGTAATCTTAGGATGTTACTGATCAGCTACTGATACAGGGAGTTATCTGTTAGATATTAGTATACCTTTCATCTATTTCGTATTTCTTATATTTCTTATATTGATGCTATTTTGTTATTTTGTGTTATGTTGTGTATTTTATGTTATTTTTATTATGACTCTATTGATAGTACTAACTTATCGTCTCTTGTTGATGTCTTGAGCCGAGGGTCTTCTAGAAACAGCCTCTCTGCCCCCCGGGGTAGGGGTAAGGTTTGCGTACCTATTACCCTCCCTAGACCCCACTTGTGGGATTATACTAGGTTGTTGTTGTTGTTGTTGTTGTTGTAGGATTTTTCTTTAGTATTTGAATTTTAGGGAATTAATCGCATGATTTTGTGTTTGTTTGCATTTTGTGTGCATGTTTAGTTGGCATAACTCATAAATAATACAAAATATAGCACATTTGCATTTAGGACTTAATTCTATATTTTTAGGTTTACTAGTTAATTAACATTGCAAAAATAAGAAGAAAATAACAAAAATGGTTCTTTTTGCATTTTTTACTGTTAATTCTCAAGTTGGTTTTAGTTTGTTCGAAATTAGGAATTAATTCTTGAAAATTAATTAGTTTAATTCTAGAGTTAAAATCAGGTCTATTTTCATTTTAATTTTTTGTATTTAACAAAATCAAGAGAAAAATAAATAAAAAGAAAATGAAAGAAAGAGATTCAAAAGAATTAAAGAACAGCCAGCCTGTTTTTGGGCTAGTTTCTTAATAAATCAGTAGCCATACCCAAATTTCCGTCCAAACACCCTCAAAACTGGCCCAACCCCATATCAGAAACCCGGTCCAGTCCCGTTAATACCCAAAACGACATTGTTTCCTGCCCTTGAATCATGACCGTTGGATCTCATCAATCCAACGGTCCGGAACTAATTAGGTTTAGGGTATTTAAGTGTTGGAATTCCCCCTCCTACCCCCAAAATCATCTCTCAGAACACCTTGACACACACCACCACTCCTCCGGCGTCTCCCACCATCCGCCGCCGACCGAAAATTGCCTCCGCCGGCGGCAAGTCTCCAAATGACCCCAAATTTACGCCCTGTGTTCCTCTTCTCCTCCCCTTTCCATATCTGCCTCCAGTTCCATTTAAATATCACCCAAACGTCTCGAATCTTCAAAACCCTAGGCGCCGCCTCCGCCGTACATGGCGGCGCCGCCTCCCAAACCTTCCCAAAATTACACCCCAAACCCTCCTCACCTTATTCTTCCCAAATCCCAAACCAATTTTCCCCAAATGTAGTCGTAATCCTCGAATTTTAAATGTAGGGTTTGTTCAAGACTGAAATGAAATTCCAAAGGCTTACCAGTGTCGAATCGAGTTCCAAAATAAGGTTATGTGCTTGTTCTTGGCAAGAACAAGCATATAACGTTATTTGGGGACACGATTCAAGGCCAGTCGACTAGAAGACCAAAATCAGTAAGTCTTTCTTTCTTATTTGATTTTTTTTATTTTTTGTTTAAGCTCTTGCTTATTTCTTCCTTCTTTGCATAATGATTTCGAATGTGATACTCCCTCCCTGATCAATTGTTCTTCATGTTAACTGATTTAGGATCCTTAGGGTTTAATTGAGTTTTTGTTCTATTGATTCTGTTTTTTTATTTTATTTTTGGTTTGATGTTTTGTTCTGTTAATTTGGTTGTTTTTATTTTTTGGTTTGAGTCTGAATTTTTCTGTTAACTTGACAACTGAAAGCATGATTCTCTTCTTTTAATTTTGTGTTTTATTTCGATTATTTATTCGCTGTTAGTTGTTAGTTCATTGTTTAGTTTTAGCCTCAGGACATAGTATTAATTAGGGTTAAATTTTCGTTTTGTTTGATTAGTTCAATTGTTAGGTTTTCTATTATTTTTAGGAATTGTTTGGGTATAGCTGAATATTCCCAACCCTTGATTGATTAACTATGGTCAGTTTTTACCAAGTTAACAGGGTTGGGGGTTGGTAAACATAGGTTAGCAATTTCAGAAATAGTTCAAGGGTAATATAGGTAGTTCAATGAAAGAATAGTGCAGTAACTAAAAATAGAATCCCCTAGAACCTTCTAGAAGGGGGTTCTAATTAAAATTTCAGGAAGTTAGTAGTGTTACTTGGCCAACAAGGCATGAACCAAAGGACTAAATAGTTAAAAACTAAAAATAAAAGAAGGACTTAGGGTGTAAAATAGAAATCTAAAGGCTGCCCTAGTTTTGCCTATAAAAAGGCATGCCCCTTTCCTTGCAAGGAAAGTTTTGGAGTTTAGAGGTTTTGAAAATCTAAAAAAAAAACTCTACAAATTTGAGAGGGAAAGGACTGAAACATCCTGCTATTCCAGTGAAGTCTTCCTAAAGTTTTCATTTCCAAAAAAAATCACTGAACATTCAAGTTTAAAAATGAATTGAGTTCGTTTGGGTATTCAAATGTTTAAGCCAGTATTTGGTTGGATTTTGGCTGCTGGATTCATTTAACTCTGTTGTTGGATTTTGGTTGCTGGATCATTTATTCCTGGGTTTACTTCACTGCTGGATTATTGTTGTTGTATTGCTGTTTGATTTCCTTTAGTTGGATCTATTGATTCTCAATTCTTCCTTGTCTCTATTTTCCAGGTATTTTTCCTTTAACTAACTGGATGTAATATCGTATGGAAGATGAAATGGACAACTTTGAAATATGGCAAATTGAGCATATCTTATGCATTTATGTTTTAGCTTGCTTCATCATTTGATTTAAGATAGTTTAGTTGATTTCAATTGATTAGTTAAGTTTGTATGTCATATTGAAACTTTAGACTATTGATAGAGATTTGATGAGTATATGATTTTCTGAAGAATTTTCCCCCTCTAAACATGGTTAGAATTGAAAGTTTTGTTAATTAGACTGAAATTTCAGTATAGATGCATGACTAGAGGTGTTGATTAAGTTCAGACAATCTGTTGAGCATTTTAAATTAGGTAGGGACCCATATTTGATTTAATTCAATACATTGCTGAACTTCCAGGTTATAATCATGATTTAAAAATGATTCACAGTGTTTCAATTTCCATGACTGTTTGGTTGAATCGTGCATAATGCTTGGATCTGTAAATTTGAAGAAAGGGTCCAGTGTATTGTTACAGGGGTTCGAACCAAGGACCCCCTTTACAAGATGACGCGGGCCTCCCTTTATATTTGGGCCTATTCATAAACTTTAGTTTGGGACAGGGATATTCGTGAGGCAGTGTTGGCTGCCAGGCCCATACTAGGCCCAAATTTAATTCCACACTACTAGTTCATCCTTTTATTAGATATAACTTTAGTTCAAGTCCACAACTTTAAAATCCCTGGATCATTAGTTCTCTTATCTCAATAGTAAAACATGAGCCTCGGGCTTTCCAAGTTAAGTAGCAAATTTGAATTAAGCGGTCTTCAATAATGGAGATTCTCTTGTTTGAATTTGGACTTGATCTTGAGGCCTGACTTTCTCGAATAACTTTCAATAACAATTAATTTATAGTGCTAATTAATTAGTCCTTCTAGAGATAATACTTAATAGAAAATCATAGTTCATTTAGGTTGGACTTTAAAATAAAAATGAGGTACGTTGCGCCAAACAAAATTCATAAATTGCGTGGCCCTCTTTAAATACTCATATTAAAATACTTAGAAATAGGGACATGCCATTTAGCGAATTTTCATGGCCTCCCGCAAAGTTAATAACACGTTAGTCACTTTAGGCGCGCTCTTTAATATTTTTACCTTCCTAAATTCGGGTGTGCATTTCATGTGACCCAAATCCAAATCTCAAAACGTTGAATAAAATGTGTCGAGGATCCGGGTGCATTTCATGTGACGTGATCCAAAAATATGTTTTAAACAACGTTCAATTTCCTTAAAATTAATTAAAAGCAATAAATAATTTTAAAATTGCATTATAGTATGAAGTTGTTTTAAAATTATATATTAGGACAATTATAATAGTTTAAGCGATCGTGTTAGAACCACGAGATCCGGGGGTGCCTAACACTTTCCCCCGGGTCAACAGAATTCCTTAGTCAGAATTTCTGGTTCGCAGACTTCACAAGGAAAGTCGAAAATTTTCTCGATTTGGGATTCAAGATAAACCGGTGACTTGGGACACCAAAAGCCAAATCTATCCCAAGTGGCGACTCTGAATACATAAATAATCCCATTTTGAATAATGTCACTTAAATTGGAAAAACTTCCTTATACACTATCCTTCGGCGTAGGTGTAGGAAAAAAGAGGTATGACACCAGATTGACCCAGAAGGGTGATCCGTTCAAGTGGACTGAGGAGTGTGATGATAGCTTTCAAAAACTCAAGACATCTTTGACTACAGCCCCAACGTTGGTGGTGCCTTTGGGTTCGGGGTCTTATATTGTGTACTGTAATGCGTCGCGTATTCGTCTCGGAACGATGTTGATACTGTACGGTAGGGTGATTGCCTACGTATCTAGATAGTTAAAGGTTCACGATAAGAATTATCATGTCCACGACCTTGAGTTAGCAGCTATTGTTCATACCTTGAATATTTGGTGGGACTATTTGTGCAGTGTCCCTTGTGAGGTCTATACCGACCACTGAAATCTACAACACCTGTTCAAACAAAAGGATCTTAACTTATGGCAGCGGCCGGGGGTGGTTAGAAATGCTTAAGAAATATGATATCACCATCATATATCATCCTGGGAAGGCTAATGTGGTGGCCGATGCCTTGAGTCGCAAGGCGGAGAGTTTGGGCAGTTTAGCATATCTACAGTAGTAGAGAGGCTATTAGCCTTGGATATTCAGGCCTTGATCAACCAGTTTGTTAGATTGGATATTTTTTAGCCGAGTCGAGTTTTGGCTTGTGTGGTCTCTCGGTCTTCGTTATATGATTGCATAAGAGAACGCCAGTATGACGACCCTCATTTTCTTGTCCTCAATGACACAGTTCAGCATGGCGATGCCAAGGAGGTCAATATTAGGGATAACGGTGTGTTATTGATGCAGGGCAGGCTATGTATGCCCAGTGTGGATGGTTTGCATGATTTGATTTTCCAAGAAGCTCATAGTTCGCAGTACTCCATTCATCCGAGTTCCACCAAGAAATATCAGGACTGGAGGCAGCATTATTGGTAGACGCGGATGAAGAAGGACATAGTGTAATACGTGGTTGGGTGCCTAGACTGTCAACAAGTGAAGTATGAGCATCAGCGGCCAGGTGGATTGCTTCGGAGTCTAGAGATTCCAGAGTGTAAATGGGAGCGGATTACTATGATTTTTATTGTTGGTCTCCACAAACTCGGAGGAAGTTCGATGCAATGTGGGTAATTTTGGATAGATTGACTAAGTCAACTCATTTCATTTATATGGAGACTACTTATTCTTCAAAGCAGCTGGCTCAGGTCTATATTCGCGAGTTTTTTAGGCTTCATGGCGTGACGGTATTCATCATCTCTTACTGTGTATGCAGTTTACATCGTGGTTTTGGAGTCGTACAGCATGAGTTAGGCACGCGGGTGGAGTTGAGTACAACATTTCACCCTCAGACGGACGGACAGTCCGACCGCACTATTCAGATATTGGAGGATATGCTTTGTGCGTGTGTGATGGAGTTTGGTGGTTCTTGGGATCAGTTCCTGCCACCTGCAGAGTTTGCCTACAGCAACAGCTACCAGTCGAGCATTCAGATAGCTCCATATGAGGCTTTATATGGTAGGTGGTGTCGATCTCCAGTGGGTTGGTTTGAGCCGGGTGAGGCTAGGCTATTGGGTACAAACTTGATTCAGGATGCTTTGGAGAAAGTTAAATTTATTAAAGATCAACTTCGTACAGCCCAATACAGACAGAAGAGTTATGCAGATCAGAAGGTTCACGACATTGCATTCATGATCGGGGAGCGGATCTTGTTTCGGGTTTCGCCCATGAAGGGTGTTATTGAAAGTACAAGAGGGGGGATGAATTGTTGACTAATTAAAATTTGGTCGACTAATATAAGTAATAGTTGACTAACCACAAGACAGAAAGAGTTAAAGCAGCAAAGAGAAAAAGTAAGGCACACACGATTTATATTGGTTCGGTATCGTAGTGGTACTTACATCCAGTTTCCCTTGGGTCACAAGGGTTTCCTTAAGATCTTTGAACAAAGTTACAATATTGATGGTTTTTTCGCGTTTACCACCAACGTACAGTATCAACACTTGAGTTCTAATCAGTTGACACAACTTTCTTTTGTTCTCTAGATCTTTCTATCTTTTGAGACACTGATAACTTAGAATTACAATGTTTGAACTAAGAAGTAGACAGATTTAGAATACAGTTTGTGTAGTTTCATGGTCTTTTTCTTGAGAGATCAGCCTTCTTATAGAACAGAAAAGAGCCATTGAGTCCTTTCCAAAATTGGAGGCACATGATCTTTAATTAAGGGATTTGACCTATGGGGTGCCTCTTCGAATCTTGCTCTTTGACTGGACCAGGTTCGAATATGACCTTCCTTGTCACAGCTGAATTCAAGGAGAGATTAATTCGCAAGTGCGATCTTCTATAATTGGCATTCTGAGTTCCCTTGATTGAGGACGAGTCAATCTGCTTCTTGATTGATCATTAATGCAATAACATATTCTTCATTCTTTCCTTATTTTGAATCCAGTAGCAATCTTGCTGAGCCTCTTCAATTTTTCCTTTTTGTTTGTCCTGTAAATATAACATAAGATAATATTGTCATCATTGAAACTTAAACGTGAACCTATCAATCTCCCCTTTTTTGATGATGACAATCAAGAAGGAGTAAACAAATTAAAATAAATTAAGATACTTACCTTTTAAGGAGTTTCTCCCCCTGAGCTAGTGATTCCCTTAAGATTCAATTGTTCCTATGTTTTGAATGATGTGCCCATATCTTCTCCTGAGTGTTTACTCACATATTTTCTCCCCCTTTGAGATCAATCAAAAAGGAAAGAATAATATAATATACATAAACACGAAGCAATATAATGTACATACTAAAAGGGGTCAGATCAGTAGAGCCTTCAACAGAGGCTTAAGTTAGTACAGACCAAAAACTAATTGTCTTAAGGCCACCATAAAAAATAGCAAAAAAATTAAGTTGTTTGTCACAAGAGCACAACCAGAGATGATTAATGACATCCCAAAAAGTATTTGAGGGTGTTGATCACTTTGGTGCAGAAGGAGTCTTAGGAGTTTTCAACATCCTTGGCGAGCTTGTCCATCTTTTCAGTTATGGAATTGAAGGCCCTGGTTCCATGTCTCCTTGTAGCTCCTATGTCTATCCGAAGCTTTGCTACGTCTAAACCTGTCTCCTTGGTTGACATCTCTGATCTTATCTACCTAATCTTTCATTTCCATAAGTAGCAGCTTGACTCCATCAAGGTTTTGTTGAATGTGTTTAAGGTTCGGAGAGGTAGTCGACTGAGGGACTGGTTGATCAGGTTTAATCGGAGCTGGAGCACTTTCAACCTTGGCTCGCTTAACCCATCCATTTTCACCCAATATCCCATTATAGAAAATGCAGTTTTATCATAAGTACTGGAGATGTGCTTGGGTGTGAAAGGTGCCAAGTCTACCTTCATAACTTCCAGGATATTAGAGATAAGAATACCATAGGGCAGACAAGCAACAGAAGAGGAAATATCACTGATACTCTCAAGCATATAATGACGAATCCATACAAACCAATCAAGACGCTTGTTGTTGACCAGACAGTAGAGGACAAAGATATCTCTAGTGGACAAAGAACTTACAGACCCAGACCTAGGAAGGAGAGTGGTGGCAATCATCATGGGCCAAAATACGGTGTTTAAACTTCAAATTTTTGGGGCATTTGCCAAGGGGGGTTATCAAAGATAATGTCATCAACGTAAATTTGAGTAATGAGATTACCAGAATTTAATCGCTTAATGAAAAGAGTTGTATCTATGTTACCTCGTTTGAAACCTTGATTTAGAAGAAAAGAACTTAACCTTTCATACCATGCTCACGGAGCTTGTTTGAGACTGTACATGGCTTTAGTCAGCTTGTATACATGATTTGGAAAAGTGGCATTTGCAAACGAGGATGTTGCTTCACGTATACTTCTTCAGATATATAACCATTTAGGAACGCACTTTTGACATCCATCTGATACGGTTTGAATCCTTAGTGAGCGGCAAAGCAAGTAAGATTCAGATGGATTCAAGTCTTGCCATAGGTGCAAAGGTCTCATCATAGTCGGTTCCTTCTTGTTGAGAGTAACCTTGAGCCACCAGTCTTGCTTTATTTCGAACGACTTGACCTGATTCATCCAATTTATTTTTGAAAACCCATTTAATCCTAACAACATATGAGTTTTGAGGTTTTGGAACTAATTCCCAAACTTTGTTTTTCTCAAACTGATCTAATTCTTCTTTCATAACGTTGATCCAATGAGAATTCTTTAGATCTTCATCAACCTTCTTGGGCTCAATTTGAGAAATGAGAGCTACATGAGACTTGTTCTTTTGTGATCTCCTTGTAGTTATTCCTTTTTTTGGATCTCCTATAATGAATTTGTGAGGGTATCCTGGTTCGTTCTTCCATTCATTTGGAGTATTTACTGTAGAGATCTTTTCTTTGTTAGTCGATTGATCTGATTGAGATAAGTCAAGATCTTCTGGAAGAGCTTCAGCTGGTTGAGTCTGTAGATTAGCTGACTTACTTTGATGATCTTTACCTACAATAACAGATTTTGGAGCACAAGAATTTTCCTCATCTTTAGGAATATGTTCATTCATTGGGCGAGGGTTAGTATTAATAAAAAAAACATGAATAGATTCTTCAGTGCATAAGGTTCTCTTATTATAAACTCTGTAAGCTCTCTTGAGGGAGAGTAACCAAGAAATATACATTCATCACTCTTTGGATCAAACTTACCCAGATTATCTTTACCATTGTTATGAACAAAGCATTTGCATCCGTAAGGGTAGAAGCAGCTAATGTTTGGTTTATTACCATTCCACAGTTCATAGGGAGTCTTTTTTCGTATAGGTCGAATAAGACACCTGTTAATGATATAACATGTTGTACATACGGCATCTTCCCTAAAATGATGAGGTAAAGAGTTTTCATTATCATGGTTCTTTCCATATCCTGCAAGGTTATATTTTTCCGTTCTACTACACCATTCTATTGAGGAGATCTTGGTGAAGAGAAATTATGGGAAATTTCTTGATCATTGCAGAAATTTTCAAATGCTCTGCATTCAAACTCTCCTCTATGATCCTGATGTAGAGATGTAGTAACCCTTCTCACGTTGAACCTTCTTACAGAAAACTTCAAAATTCTTTAAGGCATCATCTTTATGACTAAGAAATATAATCCATGTAAATCTAGAGAAGTCATATATAAGAACAAAAGCATATTTGTTACCTCCTATACTAGCAGTTCTAGTGGGGCCAAATAAATCCATATGTAGCAATTGAAGAGTTTTAGAGGTTGAAACAATTTTTTGACTTTGAAAGAGGATCGAGTTTGTTTTCCTAATTGACATGCATCACAGATATAATCTTTTGAAAAATACAGTTTTGGAAGACCAACAACAAGGTCATGTTTTGAAAGTTTTTGAATGGTGTGCAAGCTAGCATGCCTAAGTTTTCTATGCCAAACCCAGGAATCTTCAATTATAGAAGTAAGACAAATTTGATCCCAAAAGTTTTCCAAGTTTTTGATAGTATAGAGATTTCTGTCCCTATTACCAGAGAGAATGATGTTACATGATTCATCTTCTATGAACCATCCATGTTTCTTAAAATGAACCTCATAATCATTGTCTCATAGTTGATTGATGCTGAGAAGATTGTAGTTGAGTTCATCTACTAAGTAAACTTCATCAACATCACATGTAGAGCTTAAAGGAACCTTTCCAACACCAATAAAATTTCCTTTGGATTTGTCACCAAAAATAATTGTTCCTCCATCTAGCTTGGTGACTGATTTGAATAATTATTTTCCACCTGTCATATGTCTGGAACACGCGTTGTCGAGATACCATTTTCCTTTTTGATTCTTCTTGCGGTGTTCCTGCAAAACAAGATTAATTATTTTTAGGTACCCATGCCTGCTTGGGTCCAGAATGGTTAGATTTTTTAGAGTTAGTTTGATTTGAAGATTTTGGTCTCTAAATTCATCTCTTGTGTTTTTGAACCTGCAATAATTTGAGGTGTGACCTCTTTTACCACAGTAGGTGCAAGAGGAGCTGTTGAAGTTGCCAGAATTATTTTCAGCTCTAATTCTACTCCTACAATTGTTAGTACGATGACCATTTTTACCACAAAAGGAACGCGTTTTTTCTTTCTAACAAGAACATTTTGATCAGTCTTGACTGAACTAGAACTTGAGGTTCTTTGTAGACCATTCAATTGAAGCCTGAGTTCGCTTACTTCTTCTTGAAGTATATCACGTTCAATTTTGCATACTTCTAGTTTTAGGGCCCAATCTTTCTTCTCTTTTTCTTTTTCTCTCTTGACTTTTCTTAGTTCATTTACTACTTTTTCTATGTCTGCAAGAGCAATATCAACAAATTCTTGAACTTCATAAAAATTGGGACATAAGGGAGTACGTACCTCACTAGTTCCTTCATCCAACGGTGAACGGGGTCTTGTTGAATCATCTTCTTCATCGTTGTTGTCTGCCATTAGTCCAAGTTCCTCTAATTCTTCATCGTCGCTTAGATCCATAAAGCAAATGTTGGAAATTGTAACGACCCGACCGGTCGTTTTGAGCATCAGCGCTTCGTTCAGCAGTCGAAGGCCATGAACGGCTTCATTTCGGGTATTATAACTTGTTCGCATGGTCGGAATTTCAATTCGGGAAGATCGAAGTTAATTTAGATGAGAATTATCATTTGAGAAGCTTAAAGTTGAAAGAATAAACTAGGATTGGATTTTTGAGTAAACGACCTCGGAATTGGGATCCGAAGGTTCCAGCAGGTTTGTATGATGATTTCGGACTTGGGCGTATGCCCGGATTGGGTTTTGGATAAACTGGGGGTGTTTTGGCGCCTATTGTGGAAGTTAGCATTTTAGAAGAAATTTCATAAGTTTGGTTTGAAGTGCATATCGGTGTTATCAATGTCCGTTTGGAATTTCAAGACTGTGAATAGCTCCGTATAGTGATTCTGGAGTTGGGGGCGCGATCGGAAGTGAATTCGAAGGTCAGTAGACCATTTTAAAGCCATTTGGCTAAAGATAGAAAGTTGAAGGTTTTTGGAAAGTTTGATCGGGGGGTTGACTTTTTGATATCAGGGTAGGAATCAAATTCCGGAAGTTGGAGTAGGTCCGTAATGTCAAATATGACTCGTGTGCAAAATTTGAAGTCAATCGAACGTGATTTGATAGGTTTCGGCATCGAAAATATAAGTTGGAAAGTTCAAAGTTCATCAAGCTTGAATTGAGGTGTAATTCATGAATTTAGCGTTGTTTGATATGATTTTAAGCCTCGAGCAAGACCGTAATATGTTTTGGGATTTATTGGTATGATTGGTTGGGGTCCCGGGGGCCTCGGGTGGATTCCGAGTGGTTAACGGATCAAAATTTGATTTTTTGGAAGAACTGAGTTGCTGGTGTCTGGTATTTCCGCTTCTGCAGAAATAGGACCGCAGAAGCGGCCCCGCAAAAGTGAGGAAGTAACCACAGAAGCGGTTTTGGGCTAAGGCTTGGGGGACCGCAGATGCGGTCAAGTCTCCGCAGAAGCGGGACCGCATCTGCGGAGGAGAGGTCGCAGAAGCGGAACAGGCTGGCTTGGGGAGGAATCGCAGAAGCGGTTTCTGGACCGCTTAAGCGGGACCGCTGATGCGGTTTGGGTTCCGCTGAAGTAGAAAATGGCTGGAGCTTGGGAATTGCAGGAGCATAAATTTATCCACAAAAGCGGAAGCGCGGAAGCGATCATATTTTCGCAGAAGCGAAAATAGCTGGGGCAGTGAAGTTGTTTTAAGTCGGATTTTGAGTTTATTTCTCCCATTTTTCATGGCTTGGGGACGATTTTGGAGAGCTTCAAAGAGGGATTTTCGCCATCAATGTTAAGGTAAGTTATTCCCACCTATTATAAGTTAAATACATTGATCATGTATGAGATTAAGCATGGGAATTAGTGTAAATATTGGGGTTTTGGTTGGAAACCTAGAAAATTATAATCTTGGATTTTAGCCACGATTTTGAGTATGGAATTAGGAGAAAATCATATATTTGAGTTCCTAAGGTCATGGATAACCTTTGTCTTTGAGAAATTTTTGGATTCCGGGCACGTAGGCCCGAGGGCATTTTGGTCATTTCACTAAGCAGAGTTGGGAACGTGTATAATCTGAATTTGTTAACAAGTATTTGAGTATATTCTCATTAGTTTATCATTAATTGGCTAGTTTTGGTGCATTGTGCGTCGGTTCAAGCTTTTGGAAGGATGTAGAACGCCGAATTTACGAGTCTTCGGAGCGAGGTGAGTCTCCTTTCTAATTATGTGAGGGGGAAATTACCCCATAGGTGAGTTAAATTGATTATGTGCTCCTAGTTGTGGGGGCTATGTGCGCACAAGGTGACGAGAGTCCGTGTGTAGCTACTATATGTTATTGTCCGGGTAGTTTAGGACCCAAAAGCATGTTATATGTGGATTAATTGTGAAATCCTTGATGGCTTAGATTTCCTAAATTACATTAAATTGATAATCGGATTTTTTAAAAGAATTAAGCTTCGTTTTCTCACATTAATAAAAGAGAATGGATTTTTCCTGGATATTTGCTCCACGTTGACTTCCTGACTGTTTATCTGTCTATGTGTGTTTATTTTTGGAACGGGCCGAACGCCTCGGCAAATTAATAGATGCATCTATAAGCGTGTCGTCGACCCTCGGCAAGTGCACATTTATTTCTATTGGATCGGGCCGTCGCCTCGGTATGATTTG